>CATIWR010560793.1:0-22090 GCA_949677035.1 Omphalea diandra | reverse complement strand
TTATTTAAATTTTTTGTGTTTATATATATATATATATATATATATATATATATATATATATATATATATATATATATATATATATATATATATATATATTCTTTTTAACTTCACATAAAAAATTGTTTTAAAAAAATCACATAAATTTATTCCACTTATTAATCTATTAAATAATATAATCATTATATTAATGTTTCTATTATTATATAAAATGTCTATAATATCCTCAAATTTATCTCAAATCTTCATTTTCTACAGAATCAAACACCAGTCCTTCAAACATAAACCAAGTCAAAGAATCCAAATCCCATTCTAACTGCAACTCATTTCCGTCTCATTATATTTGAATCCAATGATCTAATACCAATGAAACTAAAATGAAACCATTTCCATACCTTATAGCAACGGAACCAAAATGACAGACAATTTTACTGAGTATAGCTTTGTAATTAAAGGTGACACTTTCTTATCCAATCTGAACCCGCCAAAAAACTTGATCTAAATTCGATTCTAATTCAGGACAAATTTAAAATGACCTGAAATTTTTTTTGTAGAATTGGATTGGGTAAGAGTTAACCCGAATGGGTCAACTCGTGACTCAATCTAATTGATCCAATAATAAGATAATAAAAAAATTTTATTACTAAATATATAGAAGGTAAAATAATTAAATAAAAAAATAAATTTATTTTAAAAAATATTTAGATTATTTAATTAAATTTAAATTTAACTTTGATATTTTTATTTAAAATATAATGAAATTTTTGTATTTTAATAAATTTATTAATGTTACTATACTTTTTTATGTGCTTAAATTAAAATTTATTATTTATTATGATAAATTATTTGGTAATATTAAAAATTATTTATTGTGATAAAATTATTTTATCATAATTTTTAAATTATTTAATATAGTGATAAATATTATTATAATAATATCACTTCTTTTTATATGTAATTTGGTAGCTAATATATTGTTACTTTTTTTAAAAAAAATTCTCATTAATGAATTTGTTATTGATCTATTTTTTGCAATGGATAAAAATATATAACTAAGACACATCAATTAAAACAAAAAGGTAAATAATTAAAAAATAAGAATAACATATAGTAACCTAATTTTGAGAAATACAGATCAGACAGAGGATTTAGTTGGCTAGATTATAAGTTTATTAGCGGGAAAGTAGATGCATTTTGGATAAATAGTGAAAATCTGACAAACTAGTGTGCTGTTCTAGGATTTAGTGCTAAATAAATGTTTAAAATTATCAAGAATAATTAATTGCTTGTACTGAGTCTGCAGCATCTAGAGATGACAAATGAGTAGGAAAGTTATTCTGGACTGAAGTATTTTCGGGTATGTTCGGATTGCTTGAGTTTTAGATGAATTCGAGTCACTCTCAAATCTGTGTACAAAAAGGATTTCGGGTCAGCCTTTTGAGTTTATTCTTTAAAATTATTATTATTCAATTTTTAAAATGTATACTTGAATTTTTTATTATTTATATAATATTTTTTCAATTTATAAAATAATTTTTTTAAAAAATTATTTTTTAATCAAGTAGTTTGTATATAAATAAAACTTGATTAGTTTGTATATAAATAAAACTTGATTACAATTTTTTATTTTTATTTAAATGCTTAATAAATATTAATTATATTTTTCTAAGTAAATTACTATATATAAAAAAAATGTGCAATTGAATTAAATTTATATAGAATACAAATAAAGAAAACATTTTAAATTTTAAATAATTTAAATTGGTTGCATAGACAAGATTTTGAATCAAGTACAGATCAAAATTTGAGTTTACTCTTAAAAATAAAAATAAAATTTTAGATCCGATAAGTTATTGTTCACACTTTAAAATATATTTTAAAAATGTCCATTTTGAATTTTTATTATTTATTCGATATTTTCTCATAATTTTTTTAAAAATAATTTTTTAATGAAAAAGATTTTATATAAATAGAATTTGATGGAAATTTTTATTTTTATTTAAAATATTCAATAAATTAATATAATGTAATTTTTTTAAGCAAATGACTATAGATAATGAAAATAAACAATTAAATTAAGTTAATATAAAATAAAAAAATATTTTTAAATTTTTAAATATTTAAAATAATTTAAATTAAATCATTCATGTTAATTTACATGTTAAGTCAAAATTGAATTAAGCCATAAGTTAAACTCAAATCAGATTTGACTTAAAACTTTCAGGTTGGATCTTTTGGGATTTTCTTTCATATTGGATCAGAAACAACCACTTTTAATATAGAGTGATCAAAGAAAATTCATACTAAATATAGTATTATGATGTAAATGTGAGTAAACGAAGGTTAAAAGTTTATACAAATTTACTTCTAAATGCTAATTTTTTAAGTCCCAGATTTGGAGGTTAAGGATAAAATGAAAAAATTTTTAGTTGTTTACATTTATTAACGTCCTTTTAAAAAAACTCTTAAATAAAGTGAAATTAATTAATTTTATTTACATTTCATCATATACTTTTTCATTACTTTATTTAACGTTACTTTCTGCTTAAA
Source organism: Omphalea diandra (assembly GCA_949677035.1). Classification (NCBI taxonomy): domain Eukaryota; kingdom Viridiplantae; phylum Streptophyta; class Magnoliopsida; order Malpighiales; family Euphorbiaceae; genus Omphalea; species Omphalea diandra. The sequence continues at coordinate 19,540 of CATIWR010560793.1, read as the reverse complement.
AAAAAAAAAAAAAAGACTCCCTGACAATACCTTAGAAATCTTAACACCACATATTATGACTTTTATTTTAAAATAAAAAATAAATAATGTGGAAATAAGTTCCAGTATCTTAGCTTAGATTTGACGATTACAAATCACAAGAATGTTGGAACTTAGAAGAAGTATGTTTTCTAGTTCAAAACTATTGCCTCAAATTTTCTTTCTTCATATTGGTGGCATGAATATCATTTACGTTATGTCTCGGATACAATCAATATGTTACGTGGTTAGCGTTTATCTATTAGTAATTTATCAGTAGAGATATCAGTTGATATCTGAAAATATATTTGAAGTTAAAAAGATATGCTAAACTATTTGGATTCAAAATAATCGGGAAAAATTTAAAATTAAATCTGATTCGATTTTAATTTTATTTGAAACAATTAAAATTTAATTAATTTTAAATTATTAAAATATTTAAAAATAAAAAAAAATCCCATTTGAGGAAAGTATCATATTGATTGTATCTGAAAATATATTTACCAGTATAAAGATAGTAGTTTATTCCTGAAAATATGTTTCAAGTTTGAGATATATGCAAAACGATTTAAATTCAAAATATTATGATAATTTTAGAATTAAATTTAACTTGACTCCAATTCAATTTGAAATAAATTTTGAATTTGATGGATGCGAAGGTGACTTGTAATTTTCTATATATTTCTTTAATATATATTTATTTATTTTATTATTGTAAATGTATTTTTTTTAGATTTGTTTCATTTATATTTCACTTGTGTTTATTATAATGCTTACAACACTTAAACTTTTTTTTAAAAAATATATTCTAAAGCACATTTATTTGTTTCAATAACATTTGTTGTCCACGTTTAACACAAACAAAGAGTTTACATGGACATGAAAATTAGAGGTGGTAATTTATGATTTGACCTAATAAAATTTGAAATGATCCTATCCGAAATAATTTGAAAATTTTTGTAACATTTTTTATATAAATTTCAGTTATCATAGCATTTTTTTTCTCTTAGATTGTTTACTAAGGATATTTAAGACTTCATAATCTATTGCCCTTTTTTTATGATGTTGGTACCTGATTCATCCTTTCTAGAGCACTTTTAAGATCGCACCCCTCATATCAAAATGATGCATTTAGAGATATTCATTATATCTAGATATTAGTCTCAAGAATCAAATCCAAGCACCTAAAAAAGGAATAACTCCGTTAATAACTTTGAGTAACTTTTGAGGTTAAAAAATTGATAAACATCTCCGTAATTGATAAAAATATAGAGTTATTAAAAAAAATTCATAATAAATATGGTACTATGATTTTGAAACTGAGTCAATTTACAATTTAAGTTGTATTAAGCATTAATTATATATTAATACTTAAAATTATAAAAATATTTTTTTTATATAAGTATCATATAACTAGTTATAAATGAAAAAAAAATCTCATTACTCTATTAAAAAAAATATGGACTCTTAATTGGGCAACCTTGACCCCTTGAATCCATGCATTTAAATGTTTTGAAAACTGAATGAAAGCAGTCAATTAGATCAATAAAATTGAAAATCAAACTAGTAATCAATTTAATTTTGTTCAAACTGATTTTTAATATTATTTTAATATTTTTACTTATTATAAATATATTAAACTATTTTTAATATTTTTTAAAATTATTTTAATAATATTATTTGAATTTTATATATTATTAAATCAATTAAATTAAATTGGTCAGACTAATTGAATCGGTTGAACTAATACTAATAAGCTACTAGTTTATTGATCGGTCTAATTTTAAAAACATTACTTTGAACCATATGTCATACGATGTTGAAATAGCTTTGATGACCACTAGAGGTAGTTTAAAGCAATGTTTTTAAAATCAAAATGGTCAGCTAAGAGGTTTCTAATTTAGTCGGTTAAATTGATCTGTCTGATTCAATTAGTTTAATAATAAATAAAATTTAAAAAATATTCATAAAATAAATTTTAAAAATCAGAAAAAAATATTAAAATATATGAATATATTTAGACTAATTATAAAAAAAAATAATATAAAAAACTGATTCGGATCAAACCAAACTAGTCACTAAACTAATTTTAATTTTATAAATTCCAACCAATTTTCAAAATATTGATTTAAAAGACTTTGCTTGTTGACTTAGCACAACTTATCCCATGTATGCATGTTCTTCACTCTACCTGATTATAACTTCAATTTTTTGTATAAAAAAGTAAAATTGTGTGGATATGATTTGTAGTGTCTTGCTTAGATCTACCAAGAATAAATACAAGCCACAAGAATGTTGGAACTTACAATTACTTCCTCATGGGCGCAAATATGATACCAGGTTTAAAACGTTTAGAGCCGTGATTTTTATTTTACATGAAAATCTGCTTGAAAATAACCCGACTTAATTTGGAATCAAAGAAAATCCTAAATGATCCTATTAGAATCCAATTTGACCTATAAATCAATTAGAATTTTTTTGACCTTGACTCAATCTAGGAGTTGATTCGATTGATCCAATTTAAATTATTTAAAATAAAAAATTTTATTTTTAAAAATTTTAAATTAAGAGTGATCTATTTTGATTCAAAACTTGAAAATGACTTGAATTTTTTTTATGCATAATGACCCGATAATCTGACCTAAAACTCAGATTGACTCAAATTGAATTTGCTGGATAAAAAAGTGACTCAAACCTATTATTTCTATATATGTTTTTTTTTTATTCCATAAGAGGCCTAATATGACAAATAACATTATGAGCTACACAATAAGGGATGATCCTCCCTTTCGATAATTCTCACCACAAAGGTGGATGGAGGGAATCGAACCTGATACCCTCATTTCTCACATAGTGTACTTTAACCATTAGACTGTGTCTATTCTATATATATTAGAAATAAGTAGTATATTTATTTATTTTTGATAAAAATAGATAATGTTGGTTCTAGTTTAGATTTTTTTTTTTAATTTGACTTGAATTGAGATGTGAATTCAAGATCTTATAATTTCATAGATGATTATAATATTACTAAAATAAAAGTTGATGTATTACAAAATGATTTTTTTACTTAATTATGTGTTTCTTTAATACTTTTTTATTTTATTAATATGAATATATTTATTTAGATTTGTTTCATTTACATTTCACTTATAGTTACTAAACTCATTAATAGCTCACTAATAAACTCATGACTAACTCTAATAATAATTAATTCTAGAAGACTCTCCATTTGCCACATCATCAATCCTGGTGTTGTGTTACCATTAGGCCTTCATTGCTTCTATCCAAGCTATAACCAGTTGCTTTTCTCCTTTGACACTCCCCCTCAAGATGAGCATATATATTGAGAATGCTCATATTGCTTAACAAGCCATGAAATCTAGTAGGATGCAAGGCTTTTATAAATACATAAGCTAGCTGATCATTTGTGTTCAATTAAGCTGGTTTTATAAAGTTGTCTTCAATATTTTCTCTTATAATATGACAATCTATCTTAATATGTTTAGTCCTCTCATGAAAAATCGAGTTTTTGGTTGTGTAAAGCTAACATGTTATCACAAAACATCTTGACAAGATTTTGATGAGCAACTCCAACATCATTCAACAAACACAATAACAACATCACTTTGTTTATTGTCATTGCCATTACCCTATAATCTGATTCAGTTGAACTTAGAGAAACTACTCCCTGCTTCTGTGATTTCTAGCTAACCAGAGAATTTTCTAGGAAGAAGCAATAACCATAAACTAATTTTTTAGTTTCTTGATAATTTCCCTAATCATTGTCAGTGTATGCCTTCAAAATTGGTTCTAAGTTTGAAGACATGATTATTCCTTTCCCTGTGCTTTCTTCAAATACCTCAACACTCGATATGCTAACTCTAAATGCATAGCTACTAGTTTACCCATAAGTTGAGCGAGCATATATAGAACATAACATATATTTGGACTGTCAATGTCAAAAAAGAAGCTTCCCAACTAGCTGCCTATACATACTTGGATTCTCCAGCAAATGTTTATCACTTCGCACCAGTTTATGGTTGACTTCTATAGGGATATTGCTAGGTTTAGAACCTAACAAACCATACTCTTGTAATAATTCAAGTGTATACTTTCTTTAACCAATTGAAATCCCAACGTTAGACCTAGCTATTTCTAATCTCAAGAAGTACTTAAGAGTTCCCAAGTCCTTCAATTTAAAGTTCGAATGCAACACTATCTTCAACTCATCAGTAAAGCATTTGTTGTCACTTATAATTACAATATCATCAACATAAACCAATAAAGCCACAAACTCTTTGTTAGTTATCTTAGTGAATAAAGAATAATCAGATTTTCATTGTGTATATCCATTAGTAAGTAAATAAGTGAGAAATTTGGCATTCCATTATTTGGAAGCCTATTTTAGCCCATGTAATGACTTGTTTAGTTTGCACATAAAGTTCATGTGCACCATCTTTATTTGCAACGTTCCCTGAATATGGAAACTAGGTGGAAGTTCCTTATAGACCTCTTCATGCAAATCCTCATTTAGGAAAGCATTATTGACATCTACTTAGGATAAGATCGAAATATAAATGGTAGCTAAAATAAGGAAGACTCTGACAGTAGTTTGCTTAGCTACTAAAGAAAAAGTCTCATGATAATTAAACCCGTCACATTGGATGTAACCCCCTAGCTATCAGCTGAGCCTTATATTTATCAATAATAACATTAGAATGATATTTAATCTTATACACCCACTTACAAACAATAGATGAATGATCAACAAGTAAAGGAACCATAGACCAAGTGTTATTTTGAATAAGAGCATTAAGTTCAGACTGCATAGCTGCGTGCTAATGAGCATGTTTCATAGCTTGAGAATAAGTGCCGGGTTTAACAAAAGTTAAAGATAGAACAACTAAAATGGTTTTGAGAAGGTGAAAGCTGAGAATTAGAAATGCAATGATGTAAAGGATGAGATGTGCAAGTGTTACTAAAGTGTGAAGTAAAATAAAGATGATCATCTTAAAGGTAGGATGGAGGTTTAGATGATCTGATTGGGCATAAGGACTCTATATATGTACAAGCTCAAAAAGAGTAGTTGTCTCATTAATAGAAACTAGAAAAGATGACCTTATCAATTTAGCCTTTGGGCAAGTGAGATAAGGCATATTCTTCAACTGAGAATTCTTAGGTAAAAGGGAAATCAAACCAAGAAAACTTTAAACACAAATGTGACCTAACCTATGATGCCAAGTTACAGAGGATACTCTACAAACAACATTATTAGAGAAACGGAAAGGACTATTGGAAGAACTGATTACATGACTAGATGAAGGCTTTTGTAAGTAATAAAGTCCATCATACACTTTAGTTAGTCCAACCGTCTTCCAATATGATAGGACCTGAATGAAACAATAATTTGAAAGAAAAATAAGACAAAGTTGTTTTATGAAAGTTAATTAACTAACAAAAATTAAATTGAAAGTCAATGAAGGGTTGAACAAGAAATTTTGTAGATGATGGAATAATGGAGAACAACAGACCTTATATGTGTTACTTGCACCTTCATACCATTAAGTAGTTGAAATTGGAAAGAGGAGTATATTTATCAAACAAAAGAAAAGAATTAATAATGTGATCAGTAGCTCTAGTGTCAACAATCTAAGGGGCTACTGGAAATTTAGTTAAAAGCATAATGTAAAGTTTATGAGTATTTATTGCAAAAAACACATAAGAATTGGGTTTACTTCCCATGTTTGTCATAGGAACTGAGGATGAAGGAATAGGAGTGGGACAAGCTTTGTTAAGGACGGTGAGAAGCCTAGTAACCTGATCTTTAGAAAGAATCAATTGTTTCAAAGAACTTAAACTCTCATTCACATCTAATACTTGAGGAGTGACAACAATTACATGATCCATTGATGAATTTGATGTTGCATTTTTCCTTTGGTGAATTTAAAGTCAGGTGGAAAACCTATAAACTGATAACACTTCTTCTTTAGATGACCAAGCTTCCCACAATGTGTGCAAACCATATCACTCTTACTCTTCTTCACTGCCATAGCAGACATATCATTGAAATTTTAGTTTTGCAAAACCAATGTTCTCTCACTCTCTTATCTTAATACCATATTATACACCTAATTAAGTGCTGGAAAAGGTTTCATCAAAATGATTTGAGATCTCAAGGCTTGAAATAACTCGTTAAGAAACTTAAAAACATATCCTTTTGTTAAGCATCAACATAGGTCTGAAAATTATCCTTATTGCACTTTCCACAAACACAATGAGGAAGAGGCCTAAAACTTCTTAGCTATTCCCAAACGACATTGAGATCAGTGAAATAAGAGTCCATAGATTTGGTACCTTGACTCATGAAGTAGAAAAGATGTTGCAAGTGACAAATGCATGAATCGTCAGGCTATGAGGAGCATTAGTTCAAGTTTTCCTGAATTTGACTTGCATTTTCCATGTAAAGTATAGTAGCTACAATAGGAGGCAAATAGAACATAAAAGCCAAACAATGATCAAGTTATTACATCTGATCCAAGGAAGATACATTGGATCTTCAGGAGTAGTTTTTCAATTGAGCCATCCAAAAATCCTAATTTGTTACGAATTGAAACAACTAGAAGAAATGATCTTCTCTATGATGAGAAATTTAGAGACGTCAACTCAGGAGTGACCACCATTAAGTTGTGGTTCTCAGTGTGTGAAGGAAATATGGAGATGATGGATCTTCAGGAGGATTTGATGAATTTGATGAAGTATTAGGTGAAGTATAAGATGAAAGATTAGCATTAATGCCTTCGGCCATGGTTGAACCGAAAGTATAAGCTAAAGTTTAAGAAAATAAGGCTTACAAATGCAAGGAACAAAGGAAGAAAAAGGTTAATGCTTAATGGTTGTTTTCGGTCTTTCTATGCTCTGATACCATTTTACAACTAGAGAAAGAAAATGAGGAAAAAAATGTGTGACTATCATTAATCATTGTAATGTTTATATATAAAGAAAAATGATTAATTAGTTAACAACTTCTATTAACTAACTAATAGCTCACTAACAAACCATAACTAACTCTAACAATAATTAATTTTAGAAGACACCATTTGTCGCATCATCAATCTTAGTGTTATGCTACTACCATTAGGTCTTCATTACTATTATCCAAGCTATAACCAGTTGCTTTTCTACTTTGACAATGAATACCATCACAAATTTTATTTTAGAACGGGCAATAAATAAAACTAAAAACATCGGTATGCATTCAACCTGATGAGCAGCCACAGACCATAGATGTTGCAAATTATACTAAGAGAAAGCAGAAAACCACCTAATACATTAGAAGCCTCAGATTATGGACAAAGGACATTGGACTAGATAACGATATGGAATCAAGTAGAAATGTAACCTTTGACATCATTATGATAAACAATGGAGCTGCAAGCTTGATTATTGGCAAAAGCTCATTAAGTGTTGAAATAGAAAAAGCAAATGCATTATATCCTTTCTTGTTCACAGTTTCAATCATAATAAAAGCTGTAACAACCTAGAGCATATGTAGGTAAGAGGAAACACCTAGTAGTAAGAAAGTTTATACTATTTAGGATATACCCAGAATGGCTTAATTAAAACACAAGGTGAAGAAATTTTAAGCTATAAACTACGAATATTATGCCTACTTTAGACTGTAATTTCAAAAACCGGATCGAATTGATCGATCGGACTGATAAAATTAAAAATCAATCTGCTATCAATTCAAAACCACCTTAAAAATTGGATGAGCATCAAATCGGAAAAAATCGTGCAAAACCAGTTAAACTGATAATAATTTAAATAGGCAAAACCCAGTTTTCCAAAATGTCATCCTTTAAATTTGGGAATAAAGATGCCCTAAGATTTATTCCTATTCAGCAAAACTCAAATCAATCGCAGTGTTTTTCTTCTCTGACATAAAGATCACACTTCATTGTTGCCCATTGACAATAATCACTGAAGATAGCCATTCTTTCTTAATACAAGCTTAAACAAGGACAAGAGGTTTGTTTTTTAAATTTATGGATTGTAGATGATAGATGATTACGTTTGCTGTTATGATGATGGATTTTCTTTCTTTGATTTTTGTTTATATTCGATGTGGTAGAATTTGCAATGAAAATTTTCTGGTGGCTTAATTAAATTAGTGATATGCTGTGTTAATTTTGCATAATTAGTGCTATATTTGTGTTTGGTGTCGAGACTGAGTCTACTCCCATCTTCGAAAGGATAATTATGATAATGATGAGAAGAGGACGATAAGGAACTGTAGCAAAAAGTGGAAAATCGGAGTAAAAAAAGGGTTTATTTTTGACAATTGATTTGGCTCCAAACTTGATTGGGTTGTTCAGAAGTCAACTCACCCGCTATTGATATATTGAAAAACACTTTTAACATGATAATGCAATTACACTTAAACCTTTCGAATATAAATTTAAGTGGAAAGTATAAAATTTTATTATGTGATTTCTTTAATAAATATAGTCTCATAATTTATTTATTAGCAAAATTTTACTTTGTAGTATGGTATTGTTTGTAAAGTGGTATCAAATTCGCAATTTCATTACATTCATCGACCTGATACTAGATTTTGTATATTATTTCAACTAATCATGTATCTAAATTTTGGATATAAAATTTTTTTACTCTAAATATAAAATTTGTTCATTTTTTGTATATTTTTGTGTATATATTTGAACAAATTTTACAGTGATAGAAAAAGAATTTTTTTCAAATATATACATATAAAGTAAAAAAAAATGAATAAATTTTGTATTTAGAGTGAAAAATTATGTATCCATACATAATTAGTTGAAATAATGTACAAAATACGGTATCAGGTTAGAGAGATGCAACGAAGTTACAGATTTGGTTCCACTTTGTAAATGACGTTATACTATATGGTAGAGTTTTGCAATAAATAAGTTATAGAACTATATTTGCCAAATAGAAAAATCATAGGGAAAAATTTTGTACTTTCTCCTAAATTTAATTTTGATAGAAGGCAAGCATAGCAAGAGATATAAAAGTCATCTATCATGTTTGTTCTATTACACTAAAAAGTCATTTTGGCGTTAAAAAACATTTTTTCATTAGTCAAAGAGAATTTGGTAAAAATTGAGATTTGCATTTTATTAGGTTAATTACTCTGAACTCCTGATGTTTGTTATATTTAATTAAGTTATCTTTCATTTTTTAATATTATACTAAGTTATCTCCTATATTTTCTAGCGTTCAAATGAATGTAACGGAAAAAGACCTTTTTAACGCCGGATAACGGGGGAAATTTGACGAATGACTTAGTATAACATTGCAAAATGAGAGACAATTTTGTTAAATATGGTAAATGCCAAGGGATTTAAAGTAATTAACCCTTAAAATTATGTCTTGAACAAATGTGACATGATTTAAACATAAAATAATTCAAAATTCTAGAATAAAATAAAATAAAATTTTAATTAGATTCAAAATAATTGAAACTTAAATTAAATTAAAATTTTAAAGTTCAATGAAAAAGTTATAGTAAGAGTGAAATAAGTTTATTATATGTATTTAAAATTTATTTTATATAATGTAATTTATTGGAGGTAATATTATATCATAAAAACAGAACAGAAAAAACTAGAAAATTTATACTTAAATTAACGATAAAATTTATAATGTTTATAAAAAATATCGATCAAGAAATTTTAACAAATACACTTGACAAACATATAATAGTCGTATTAATAAATGACATAAATTCTTCATTTTTATTATCAATGATAAGTTGGTTATTCCTTATCTCCTATATTAATCAACTTTTTTTTTTTATGGGTCAACATAAATCATGGCTATATTAAAAAAATTTCATATTAATATAACATGGAATAGAAATTTTCAAATTAACAACATTATTATATAGTTTGTATGTTCGCATGATTAATTTTTAGCTAATGAAATATATGTTTAATTATTTTTCTTTTAACACTAATTTCTTTTTGTTGTTTTGTTGTTAGAGATGACAAACAGGCCGAGTCGCTTTCGAGTAGGGTTGTTTTTAGATCGATTCATTTTCGGATCGGGTTGCCCAAATTTCAGGCAGATTTGGAACACTCATTAGGTCATGCATATAAAAAAGATTTCGAATTTGGTTCAAATTTACTCTTAAAATTGATATTTTGATTCAAGTTTGGTTGTTTTTTTTTATTTAATTTTAAAATGTCCACTTGAATTTTTTTCATTTATATAATGTTTTATAATAATTTATTAAGAGAAAAATAATAATTTTCTCTTAAAAAGTTATTTTAAGATAGATTTTATATAAAACGAAACTTGATTAAAATTTTTGGTTTTATTTAAATGCTTAATAAATTAAATATAATTTATTTTTTAAGCAAATGGCCATATATAATGAAAACAATTAAATTAATTTCACATAAAATTATATTCAAGTTATATATATCATAATTTAAATTTATTTACAAATAAACATATAATATTTAATGATAAAAAAATCATTCATTATAAAAAAATTTTAAGTATTATGATAAAAGTTTGAGAGATAAAATTATATTTATCTTAATATATGATTTTATCATGACAAAATCAAATTTATTACAATTATTATAAAAAAGTAAAATTGTGATAAATTTATTTTACATATTAAATCATTTAAAATTATGGTAAAAATTTATCTTAATAATTCAAAATTCAAACCTTTATGCAATTTTAAATTGTATCCAAAACTTTTAATTGAGTCAATTACTTTGTAATTCAAATTAATTTGAATAATAACTCAAATCAAAAACAAAATTTAGTAAAGTGCATGTAGACTCAGTTAATCCTTATACTTTCAATTAGTTCAATTAAACCTAAAACTAAGTTTACAACTTAATTAATATACTACTTTCTATCAATTACACTGTAATTTGACAAATTGATTTTAATTATATCTCAAGTCAAAAATAGAATTTAGTAAAGTATATTTAAATTCAATTGATCCTTATACTTTTTCAATTAGTTTAATCAAACATAAAATTAAGTTTACAGCATAAATAATAGACTACTTTATTTTTATTCAATTTTATTTTATTTTTTACTTAATTAAATTTATTAGTTACTTATGTATGATGAATTTTAATTTTATATTTTAATTTAAATTTTAAAATTTTTAATTCATAAAATTTGTCAATCTCTAATTTTTTGAAAAAAATTTCTCTCAATCTTCTTAGAAAAATTAAAATTATATTTTAAATAATAAAATATTCAAATATTCAAATAAAAACATCTAAGAAATATTTTTAAAAAATCAAATACATGAGTTTAATTAAGATGATATTTTTATTTTTTATTCAATTTAATCTCATTTTTGCTTGATTAATTTTTTTTTTTTAGATTATGAATTCTTATTCAATTTAATCTCATTTTTTGATTAATTAAATTTATTATATACTTTTATTTGACAATTTTATATTTAAATTTAAAAATCTAAAAATTTTGAAATTTAAATTTATAATTTATAAATTTCTCAATCTCTCATTTTAAAAAAATTTCTTTCATTCTCTCGTTAAAAATATTAATTTATATACATTAAATAGAAAATTATTTAAAACATTTAAAATAAAAATTTTTATGAAATATTTAAAAAATAATTACATGATATGGATATGATATTCTCAAAAAATTTATCCTTAAAATAAAAATTAAGGATTTATTAATTTATTATTTAAATATATACACATAAATTTATAATTTTAAAAATAAAATTAGTATAAAATTATTTATTTATCAACAAAAATAAAAATAAAAATTTGATATTTTTGTGAAAAATATTTAAATTGAGTAAAAATAAAAATATTATCTTAGTAAGATTTAAACTTAATTTTAAATTTGAATGAACTAAATAAAAAATATAAGAGTCAATTGACTCTAAATATATACTTTATGAAATATTGATTTTGACTTTAGGTATAATTTAATCCAATTCATCAAATTATGGTCTAATTAAATTAATTAGAAACTTTAGATACAACTGAAAATTAATGAAAAAGTTTGAATTTTCTTAATCATTGAGTCTATAAATTTCTAGCTCAAATTTTTGTCATAATAAATGAGCATCTAAGATTAATTATGACATATATTATTTCATCATAATATTTTATCACGTTGTAGTGTTTACCAAATTACTTATAAGAAGAAATAATATTTTCATAATAATATATGTTACTGTATTAAATAAATTAAAAATCATGATAAAACTATTTTATCACAATAAATAGTGTTTTATTATTACTAAATAATTAAATAATTTATCATAATAAATAATAAATTATAATTTAGGCACATAGAAAGGCATAGTAAATTTAATAAATTTATTAAAATATAAAAATTTCATTATATTTTAAATAAAATATCAAAGTTAAATTTAAATTGAATTAAATAATCTAAATATTTTTTTGAAATAAATTTCTTTCTTTTTTATTTTAAATATTATACTTTTGTATATTTATTAATAATAAAAAAAATTTTATATTGTCATCAAGTTAATTGAATTGGGTCACAAATTTTACTCATTTGGGGTTAGTTTGAGCAGACACGTTAGGTTGACCTTGTTTGGATAATTTCAAGTTTGTCCCAAGTTGATATCGGGTTCAAATAGCCTTTTCAGATGGGTTCAGGTTGACCTTGTTTGGATAAAACTATCACCTCTATTGTTGATATGAGCAAAAAATAATTATATGTTTCTCTAAATAATATGAAAAAGAATTGGTTAATATCTATAAACTAAATATAGTTATTTAAAATGTATAGACGTTGAGTTGATCAAGTTTTAATACCAAAATAGGAGCATTTGGATACCTCTAATTAATAACTCAGAAGAATTCACTCTAAAAATATGATTAATCTTAATCATATTATAATTAGTCAATTTGCATGATAATATTACTTTTCAAATAAATTTCTCATTAACAAATTTATTAGTGACCTCCTTTTACTAGATAATGATTAAATATGATAAAAAAAAACTAATTTAATGGAAGAAATATAAAGAAAACAAAATTGAACAAGAAGGAACAAAAACTAACCAAATTTGAGTCCAACGGAATAAATAGGACCCGAATTGATGCAAGAACACAAAGGACACCAAAAGCAATAAATTTTAAAAATAACTTACTTGATTTGAAACCTTATCTCTAACACCAAAAGATACGAACACGATTGATTTGATTCCTTACCCGTATGCTTAAGAATAAGTTGCTCGAATGTATTAAAATCAAGTAATGGTTTTGATCTTTAAATCCTAATTAGACCTCTAAGAAACTTATTTCTAGAAATCTTAGTTATAAAGATTTAAAGTTTATTAATTCAAACGTTAAATTAACAACCAAAGTACCAAATACATCTCTAAACTTGTCCTCCAATGACAATGATTGACAAAATGAAATTTTTCATCAAATTTACTCCTAAGCAGTACTTTTGCACTTCATTGTATTCTTTTTTAACCCATTTCTCCTTATATCTACTGTAGTTGAATATACGAGCAGAATTATTACTCCACAAAGACATTGTTGTGTCAAAGTGAAGCTATGTTTTTGAGATTTAGGGACTTAAGGATTTTTGAATTTTTGGAGAAATTGTGTTTTTTGTCGAAGCACATCTAAGTCCGATTCTCTTAAATGCATTCTTTGACTGTAGAATTCTATTCGTTTATCTAACTGTAACAAATATGGAGAGAAATAGTTAACATGAGTATAATGGTGTGCAAAAGTACTACTTAGGGGTAAATTTGACAAAAAAATACAAGTTCAAGGATAAATTTGATAAAAAAGTTCATTTTTTTTCTTCATTGTCACTAGGAGACAAGTTCAAAGGTGTATTTGATACTTTAACCCTAAATTAACTTAGCCAATTTAAGATTAGAATTAAGAAGTTTATAAAATTATGGAGCATTCACCCAATAATCTCACTAATTCCTTTCAAGAACTTAAGCAAGTTTAAGGGTGTATTTGATACTTTAACCCTAAATTAACTAAGCCAATTTAGGATTAGAATTAATAAGTTTGTAAAATTATGGAGCATTCACTCAACAATCTCATTAATTCCTTTCAAGAACTCAAGAAAAGAAATCTCTTTTATAAAAACTTATAGCCAAAAGAATAATTCATTAATTAATTAAACTTGGTCGAATGTTAGGCTTTATATAGCCTTTACAATGCTTAAGAAATAAGAAAAAAAAACCCTTAAAATTCTAAGTGAAATTTAGCCATAATGAGTTATCCACCTAAAAACATGATAAAATTACTAATCCCAATGAAATAAGTAAGAAAAGAAAGTCTTGTGATTGGTCCTTATGATATTCGACCATCACAAGGAAAGATATTACAAGAATCTTTGTTAAGTTGCTTATAAGTATAAAAGACTAACAAAATATCCTAAAGGTACAAGAAAAATCTAATTAGGCAAATAAGAAAATGGTTGAAGGAGTTTAAAAGATAATACCAACTAAGCAAAATCTTGATGTATCTTGGATTTTAACTTTGACTTGGACTTGACCTTTGACTTTGACTTGTTGATGTGAACTTTGACTCATCCCTATCCATCCATATTGGCACCACTTAAGCTTGTGTTAGGGCATATTATCTTATCTTGATTAAACTATTATCCATTACGTCCTAATTAAGACGACTTTATCCATTTATGTCTTGTTCACACTAATTTGTGTTCACACTTGTCTTAACATGAAATTTTAGACTTTGTTCCAATTTGTTAGGCTTGTTAGCAGGGCCATAAAAAGTATCCATAACCAAAATTACTTTTAAATGTGCCTTAATTTAGGCTTGACAATGAGCCACTAATTTCATCCATTAAAAGTCCATGCTCCATCTGTGGGCTTTAAATTTCATAGGCCACTCCATTAGTCCATTGGGCCTATTGGACTTGTTTACATCATCCTATGGATATCTTATCTTATTTTCATCCATATATTCTAGATAGTTGTAAGCTAACATTATAAAAGTTTACATGCCCTCTAAAAATTCTAGATTTAATAGCCCATCAATTCGCTTATGATACATCCATTCATGATTTGAACTCATCATTTTGTACCTAAAATTATGTCACAAACAAAGAACTATCATTATGTTTCAAGGTTTGAACTTAACCCATTTCAAAAATAAATTGTTTGTTGTTCCAATGCACTTGTATAAATTTTGCTAATGTGTCCCCACAATTCTCCAAGTGCACGATATAATAAATGCACAAACAAATGTGATATACATGTTATCACAAATTTCACATCACATTAATCTGCAAATATTTCAATATGCATATGGAGAACAATATCATACTACCAAAATTCATACTCATGTCACGACTTTATTCAAAAAATGCATTTTGAAACTATTTTATGAGACAATTTAGTGAATTACACATACTTAATATGAGCAATTCACAAAACAGGTTTCTAAAACTTAATCCTATTACTCTAATGAAATTTCAGCAGAGTTCCGACATAATCAAAACCTCAATATGATGTCTATAATTGACATCATTATAAAAAAAATATTTCTAATATATTTCCACTCATAATCTCTAATAATAAGAAAAAATCTACACAAAAAAACACTTCTATCTAACACAACCATTCATCACAACTCATCATTGTTCATCATCAATTTTCTAAATTTATACAAATTAATGTATATTATATAAAAATAATTAAATGAACATCACATTTTATAATTAAGAATAATATAACATAAAATTAAAACTTACTTTCTATTGTCTTAATTAATTATAACATTTAATTATAAAAATAATAATTTACTTAATTTCATAATTAATTATAAATTTAATAATTTATTATTACTTTTGTAATTAATATACAAAATAAATATATATATTGTAAATTATTTGTCATTTTCCTAAATAATTATAAAAAATAACTACAAAGTTAATTTTTTGAAAATTTATTACCAAAATGAATAATTGATTCATAATTTTCTAATTAATTCCAACAATATTAATTAATAAATATTTTTTATTATTCTAATTAATATACCAATATATATATATATATATATTGTAAAAATTAATTCCTTAATTGCTAAAAAATTCTTAATAAGTCATAACTTGCTAATTAATTAAACAAATTAATTAGCAAATTAATAATTAATTCATTATTTTCTAATTACATACAAAATTAATCATTAATAATTGCTTTTAATCTTTTAATTAATATAAAATTCAAAAAATATCATAAATATCAATTTCTAATGTCTTAATTATTGTCTTATTTTCTAATAAATCTATCAAATAATATATATACTACAAATTCCACAATTAATTATAAATTTTTAATAATTTTTGACTTTCTAATTTATTACAAATAATAATAATAATTAATTCCTAATAATAATAATAATAATAATAATAAATGCCTAACTATCTAATTGATTATATAATTATTTGTTAACTCATACTATTCTAATTAATTACAAATTTACTAATTAATTCCTAAATTTCTAATTCATTACAACATTAATGCTTTGTTTCTTATTTTCTATTTAGTATACAAACTAAATTCATATACTAAAAATTACTCCCTAATTTCTTATGTAATTACAAAAATTAATTATAAATTTAATTATGACTGTTGGACTAGGGTACTTAACCCTAAGTCTTGGGCCTTTTTTGATCTTGACAAAGAGGATTGATCACTTTTATTGTTTCTATTTAGTGTTGTTTTGTAGTTTTTGTGTAAGCCTTTAAGTTAGAAGTTGGATAGAAATCTTAATCTTCAAAGAATGTGAAGTAACTTCTAAATCGTGACCACAATCCATTAGAAGACTTGCTAGAAGATCAGATAGACGAAATCGCGGAGTCATTCTCGATCACGATTCATCCAAAGGAAGAACTCCAAAAGTGACAGACGAATTCGCGATGTAAAGCTTGCCTCAATCACGACCACAAAATTCGAAGTGACTCAAGATGCAATCAAGTCCACAATCACAGCTTGATAAGTGTCCCAGGTAACCGTTAGAAGCCAAAAATCGCAATGGGAACTTGTTTGTAGCGACCACAAACCCAAAAGAAGAAGATGAGCACTTTTGGCAGAGGAATTCACGTTCAGAGTCGCGTCCTGTACAAAATAAATCACGATTGCTACTTTTGAGAGTAGGTGAAAGACAACGACTATATTTTTCTGGTAAACTAATTAGAAGCTGCCATGTGGACTAGTCGTTAGGCACAAACAGGGTTTTCCTTATGGAATTTGGAATTCTCAACCATAAAACATGACTGTCAAGCATTTAATGCGAAAATCTGTCTAGCACACTTTGATGATTGTGTACCAGTTTTATTGCAATATCTTTTTTGTGGGTAAAGGCTATAAATACCTCACCAAACAAATGTAAATGCAAGAGAATTAATAACTTTGTACCCAAACTCTTGCAATTTTGCTACTCATTCTTTTCTATTCTTTAAGTCATTATTGGGTGTGAGCATAAACACCATCTGTAATAGGTTATAGTGTGAGCCTGTTAAAACACTAAGAGAGGTTATTGTGTGAACCTGTTAAAACACAAGTTGTAAAGGTTATTGTGTAAGCCTAAAAACACAAGTGTATAGGTTGTTGTGTGAGCCTTCAAAACACAAGTGTAAAAGTTTGGTGTAAGCTTGAAAACACCTTTGAAAGGTATTGGAATACCCAATTTCGAAGAATTAGGGAGTGGACATTGGTTCGATTATACCCGAACCGCTATAAATCTTGTGTTTCCTCTCATCTCATTTCTCCTTTCTCTTTCTAATTTTAATTTTTATACACCAATTCAACCCCCCCTTCTTGGTGCCCAGGGCCAACAAGTAGTATAAGAGCCTCACTTCACAATCAAACCTTCATTGAGTGAACAAAGATCATGACACAAAAGGGAATCCACTCACAACTCAAGCCATACTTTGATGGAACAGATTATACTCATTGAAAGTATAGGATGAAGATCTATCTTGACATAGATGTGGTAGACCTTTGGGATGTGTTCATCAAGGAATAGAAGCCACCCACCAGAGTTGTGGATGGTAATGAAGAATTAATCCCAAGGGATGAATGAATTGAAGCACACCGAAGATCAAATGACAAGAACAAGAGAGCAATAGACATTCTTCTAAGCTCACTCTCTAGAGAATAAATTGAAAGAGTGCAACACTGTCAAACAGCTCATGCCATTTGGAAGACTCTAGAGAACTATCATGAAGGCATAACTCTAGTCAAGTCAAGTCGTTTGGAGATGTATGTCACCGAATGGAAACTCTTCATGATGAAGGACAATGAGAGCATCATAGAAATGACAAAATACTCTTGTCCATGGTCACCAACATGAAGAAATTTGGAAGAACTCTTACTATCTATGAGGTAAACACAAAAATCCTTAAAATTTTTCCTCTAGATAAATTTGGTGCTAGAGTTTATAGCATACAAGAGTCAAATCCGAAAATTAGAAAGGTTCCAACCGATGTGTTGATAAGCAAATTCTTAATTCATGAGTTGGCCTTGCAAAAAGATGAACAAATGAAGAAGCTAAGAGGCCACAGAGACAAACCGGAGAAAGAAAGAAAAACCATGGCTCTTAAAGCTTCAACAAAAGAGAAGGAGGTAGCGATCACCTCAAGTGATAAAGAAAGTGACAAGGAAGAGGAAGAGCTAGCAATGCTCTCAAGGAGGACAAAGGAGTTTATCAAGAGAATAAAGGAAAGAAAAAGCTTTAAGAAGACAACTCCTAATCCAAAAGAGAAATCTAACGAAGTCACTTGTTATGAATGTGGCAAGCAAGGCCACATCAAGTATGAATGTCCCAAATTTAAATAGAAGAAGAGATGGGACAAGAAGAAGAAAAGAAGTTTTTCAGCCACTTGGGATGATAGCTCAAGTGAAGAAGAAGAAGAAGAAGCAGAGGTTGCCAACATATGCTTCATGGCACAAGAAGATCTTTCACATGAGGTAAGTATTTCTTCTCATTTTAATTCTGATTTTGAATTTGATGAGATAGATGAAGAGCTTCTAGAGGCTCTAACCATGAGATGTGACAAGTACAAATCACAAGTGAAAACTTAAAAGAAAAGGTGCTCAAAATTAAAAGATGAATATAAGACTCTTAGTGATCTTGTAAATGAGTTGAGGACTACTAATGAAGAACTCAAAAATTCAGTAGAAAGACTTTCCACTTCATCTTCTTTTATGGCTTCATTAAGGAAGGAGAATGACACTTTTAAAGGAGAAGTCATTGAGCTTAAAAGCTCAATCTCTAAGTTCCACAAAAGAAAAGAAGCCTTGGACACATTGATTGTGTCACAAAGACCACCACTAGTTAGACATGGTTTAGGCTTCAATGGAGCCTCCTCATCATCTTAAACTACATTTGTTAGAGCTTCACAACCTTAAACCTCAAGCATTGAGGTAATTGGGAAGAAAAGTACTCCTAGCACTAAGCCTTCTAAGCCTAAGGGTAAAGGGAAGGCT
>CATIWR010560749.1:0-30856 GCA_949677035.1 Omphalea diandra | reverse complement strand
CATCAACTTCTTTATTTCTTCTAGAGGGAATGATTCAATTCTGCAAAATCAACACTTATTTGAAACATTAGTGATGATCAATCTACTTTGTCAAGATCAAAAGAGTTTTAAACCTAGGATTAATTATCCTAGTCCAACACTATGATATAAGAATTCATGTTTGAGCCACCTTTTTGGACAAGTTCAGATCGGATTAAAAATTGTCACATCTATTTACAATGGTATAAAATGTATTATGTTTTATTTTATATATCAAAAACTGTCATCACTTTCTATTTATAACTATATATATTTTTTATTTATGATTTTTAAAACATATAATTGTACTCAATCAATTATATTGAATTAAAATATATAAATTTAATTAATCTTAATATTTTTCTATTAAATAAAAAAATTTAATACTTTGAATATGAAACAAATATTAAAAAAATAATAGTTCGATACTAAGGCTATTATTCTACATATTCACAATATAAAATAAACAATATTATTTTAGTGTCATATACTAATACATACATTATAAATATGCTATTCCAAACATTATTAAACTCTTACACTAATATTGTTCTATATTTATCATTTGATTTACTTTTCAATCTCTTAATTCCATGAAAATATATTTTATTTTACTGTATTTATTCAATTATTATCTTCTAATAAATAGTTATTACATGAATATACATAAATTATTATATGAGCGTTCATTATATTTTATTTTTTTTAAATAATTTCTATTATTATTTTAATATTTATGTTTCAAACTTATTTTATAAAAAAAAAATTGTTCAAAGATCATTTCATATATTACATCAATAACCACATTAAAATTTATATTTATAACTTATTTGAATAAAATTTCATTCAAGAGAATATCAATATTTTATCCTTTTACCAAATAAGAGGATAAAAGATATAAACAAGTGAATTCCAATAATTAAAATAATCAAGTGACATTAAAAATTTTCATATCAAATTTAAAATTTTCTAATTTGTCTAAATCACATCCTTCTTTTATTCCTTATCAACAATCACTCAAATAATCAAAATTAATGACAAAACTCAAAAGTAAATTATGTACATAATGCATCTCACATAAATTTGTGAAGTCTAAACAATTTAAGCATTAGAGCTCAAAAGACTTCACAATTCTCAATATTTTCTTTTTTTCTCTTTTTTTATTATTTTTTCTGAACCTCTTTTTTCTCCTTTTTTTTTTTTATTTTTTTACACTAACCCAAATTACCAACAAATTGTAAATATGCAATTATTGCACATCCAAATTTTTTTCTCAAATATCTGACACTTGTACATATACTCAAATATACAATCAAGAAGAAAATTCAACTTTCTCAAAAAACATAATGAAGTGCCACTTAAAAATTTCAATTCTAAAATTCTCTTGATAAATGGGCCATAATATGAGTTATATTGTAAAAAGGTTAAGGGTACTAAGAAAAAGGCTTGTACACACTCTTAAAGTATATTTTAAAGTTAAAAAAGGGTGCAAAGGATAAAAATTGATAAAGTATGGAGGGGGTTAAATGGATTAACGCAAAAAATACCTATATCATTTCAATGATTAAGTGTAAATTAATATTTCACCTCAAAAGATTGTATGTCTTTTTCTAGAATTAGTAAAAAAGTTTTTAACAAACTACCATGCTTATGCTTGAATTTAAGTAAGCAATCAATTCTTTGATGTAATGATTCAAGAAAATTTCTTAAATCAACATAAACAAGTAAATTATTTGCATCATATATCAAGTTTATTCAAATATCTTAAAACTTTTCAATAAAATTAACTTGCATAGTTTCATTATGAGCAATCAAAATTTAAAAATTCACAAGTTATGAAATTATGACTCTCAAGTAAATTCTACTTCACTTTTAAAGTACACAATTACCCCAGAAAGAAGAATCCCATCCACAATGAAAGAATAAATCAAATTCTCTATTCATAAAAGAATTTAAAGATTGAAAGAATTAATTTGAATCTCCCCCAACTTAAATGAAATATTGTCCTTAATGTTTGGAAAGAAATTGAAAATAAAAATACAAGGACAAAAAGAAAAATTCTTTCCTTTCATGTGACTCAAATATGACTTGGTGTCAATTTAATTCCTAAAATTGATCGAATTGTCAAATTTCATTATTGCATTAATTCTGTTTTTCATCAATTAACTAAGAGTAATTAGAAATGGTGTAGAATCAACAAAAAGAGAAGAAAAAATAAACAAAATTCGGGTAAACAAAACCAAACAAATGTGCATGAACAGTCACATAGGTCATGTAATAGCCCCTGCACCAATAAGTTAATCCAATAAGATGTCTATTGTTCATAAGTAATCCTAAAATTTCTAACACTTGCAAATAACATTCAGTTCACAATTTCACACTAATTTCTTCCTAAATTCACAAATATAATTCTATTTCTAGAATTCTCAATTTTGCTCACAAATCTGTGTGAGGTCACAGTTTTCAAATCACCAACTTTTGTGTTTATTCAAGCATTCAATCAACAATAGAATAAAAAACACAATTAAAATATGTCAAATAAATTTATGCAATGAACTCAAAACATTATGCAAAAACAATTTTGCATAGTTGGGAGGAATCAAAACTTAGTAATCACAGTTTTAAAGTTATTTACAGTTCTTTTTACCTATAACCAAACTCATAAATTCGATATTTTCTCAAACACACATCACAAGTAAACCAATCTCTTTTTTTTTTCTTTACTTGCAAACACATTCATGTATCTAACTAACCACAATCACAACATAGTTTAAACACATAGCATAATACCCTATGTGCCCAAATTAATCTCAATCATGTACCTGCTATGCATTTATAATCACAACAAATTGCAAAATTATAGCACTCCAGTCTTACAAAACAGTTTCAATTCCCTAATTATTCCCAACTAATCATTCATCTCTGCTAAACAAATCACATCATCATCTCCTCCATACAAACATGGAACAATGAAAATCAAATTAAAATTAAAATTAAAATTTTTCAACATACATCAAATTAATAGTGATAGAGCTAACTTCAAACAATTACTAAAAACCTAAAGTCAACAATATCCATACCCAAGTTCACTTCTATCCCTGCATATTTTGAGACATAATATTCATACATTTGCATACCTAAAACACAAGTCTAATCTGTAATAGAAATTTATCCACAACATAACATAATTCAAATTGTTTAAAAATTTAAATCAGTAATGAAGTAAAAGAATAATAAAATTCCATTCATTATGGTTATAGTGGAGCCATGGGCTCATCTGTGAACTCCAAATCTAGTGTGAAAGGCATTAGTAGTGATGGTTGGATATCTGAATTTGAGGAAGGAGATGATTAGGTTGTGTTTTGGGTTAAAGATGGAGAACCCGTTGACCATGTAAATGCCTTCTTCTTCTTCATTTTCTTGAAGGAAATGTTGCCTTTGATGGGTCTTGGAGAAATACAAAGGGGAATGGAGAAGATAACAAGAAGAAAGTGCTTTGAGGAGAGGGAAAAGAAGTCAATTATAACTGTAGAAGGAATGGGTAAGAGGAATTAGGTTGGGGAGAACAAGGTCATTCGGGTTGGGGAATGGTGTGACAGCATTAGGAGTAACCTGTGGGAGTAGAGGTGCTAGTTAGGATTAAGAGAAGATAATGAAAAAAATTCAAGAAAGTTATTTGCCTCTTTTTTGGCCCATTAATAAAAGTCCAAACTTCTAACTCCCTTCATAAGAATAAATGGCTCATCTCCAATAAAACGGAGCTTCCACTGAATAATTACTAGCCCAATTCACTAATTTAAAACCCAATTTACTTCTTAAGATTAATTTCCTCTCTACTATGCCTTCATCTCCTTTGTGCATACCTCATCCTTGAGCTTTCTATGTGGGCTATTGTATAGCCCTCACAATTTTATTGCAACTCATTCTTTTTTCTCTTTTTTTTTTTGTAACTAACAAAATTAAAATAAAATTAATATTAACTAACAAAAATTAAATATGAAACTAGTATTATAACGAAAAAGAAAAATTGCTTACTCTAAAAATCAAAATTCTAATCTAATTAAAATCTAAATAGGTAATTTTATGCATGAATTAAAATGAATAAATTAAAATGATGAAAATTAAATATGAACTGTTGGGTTGCCTCTCAATAAGCATTTGTTTATAGTCATTAGCTCAACTTTTTGCAAATTTTTAGCTCACCGGTGTGTTAAGGAAAAGAACTTCTCTTGCTTACAATGCCTCCCCATAGAAGTAAGGCATGTCTCGCTGATCATTAGCTTTAAATGTACTTCTATTTGTGCCTTGCAACTTTACAGCTCCATAAGGTAAAACTTACACCACCTTAAAGACTCAGAAATAATGAGAATTTGGCTTTCCTGGAAGGAGTTTAAGATGAGGATTAGTAAGTAGCACCTATTGTCCAACTTCAAGTGAAGGCTTGTAAATATGTTTTACATGTCATCGCTTATCTTTCTTCTTATATATTTGAGCATTTTCATAAGCATCATCTCGGAATGCATATCTCAAATGAAGAGTTGGAGGCTTTGGCTCTAAAACTGGAGCATTTTTTATTAAGGGAAAAGCCTTACCTTATCCTAAATTCTCAAACCTACAATCTTTAAATGGAATAGTTGCTTCTAAAAATTGGGTTGCATTTTCATGGTCCTCATGCAATGGTGATGCCTTTAAATTAAGTAATTTTTGAATGGATCCATAGGATGCTCATTTTGAGAAACCTCTTAAACTAGCTCATGAACTACATCCACCCTATTGCAATCTTCAATGGAAGAAGAATGTTTTGCTATTTTAAAAATATTGAACTCCATTGATTCTCCCATTACATTCAAAGTTAGCTTCCCATTCTTCACATTAGTAATGGCTCTTGCGCAGTTACCAAGAATGGTCTTCTAAGTATTAATGACATGTCCACATCAGCATCCATATCAAGCATAATGAAATCTACTGGTATAATGAACTTCCTTATGTGCATGAGAATGCTTACCATCACTCCAATTGGGTATTTAATAAAACGGTCTGCTAATTGCAATGTCACTATAGTTGGTTGGCTCTCATTAAGCTTCAATTTCCTACAAATAAAAAAAGACATTAAACTAATACTAACACCTAAATCACATATTGCTCTATCAAATTTATAATGAGGAATTTGACAAGGAATAGGGAAACTCCCTGGACCCTTAAGCTTTGGTAAAAGCTTGTTTTGGACTATGGACTACATTCCTTAGAGAGAGTTACAGTCCCAAATTCCTTTAAATTTCTCTTGTTAAACAAAATTTGTTTGAGAAATTTTTCATGTTTTGACATTTATACTAAGACCTCGATAAATGGAACATTGACATGAATTTGCTTGAAAATCTTTAAGAACTTAGCATATTGCTTTTCAAACTTATACAGTTTCAATCGTTGAGGAATATGAATGGGTGGAACATAAGGTTTTACTGATGTAGGCGTACTTCCTTCTTCTTCTTTTTTAGCTTCTTCACATTATCTTTCTCATTCAGACAAAATTTTAGGTTGTTTCTTCATTTTCTTAGACTGAGATTATAAGAATTGTTAGGGCTATTTTCTTACATTCATCCGTATCCTTGCGTGGGGTCAGATATCTCTATGCCACTCCTCAAAGTAATTACCCTGCATTACTTTCTTAGGTTTATTTCAATCTTATTAGGCAATGTACCTTGCATTCCTTCATTAATAGTGTTGCCCAATTGTCCAATTTGCATCTCTAAGTGTTGATTGTGTTTCTTTATTTGATTCACCCTTAATTCAAACTTATCTATCTTTTCTAGCTTGGTCTCCATCTTCTCACACTTTTCAATCAAAAAGTTTTGCATGTCCCATGGTTGCTTGTCCTCTTGTTGAATAAGTTGGTCTAAATGAGAAGGCTTAGCTTGATTGGCTTGATTACTCAATGAAAAGTTAAGATGATTCCTCCACCAAGGATTATAAGTGTTAGAATATGGATTGTTGGGTTGTTTATTGAAATTGGAGATATATTGCACTTGGTCACTTGAATTTTAAACAAAAGGATTCCCCACCTAGCACCTGATACTCATGTATCCTCCTCCACACTATTCACAATTGAACCATAGGGTATTGATTGCATATACACTCACACTTTCAAGCTTCTTTGTAAAAGCATACATCTTAGCATTTAACATGGCATAGACATCAATGTGATGAACACCCACAATCCTTTTATTGATCTCCTTTTTGCTTGCCCATTAGTAGTTGTTTGAGGCCATCTCTTATAATAATGCATATGCTCTATTGATTGATTTTCCTATGAGTGAACCTCCTACTACAACATCAATAGTAATGTGTATCAAATGGTTAAGCTCATTGTAGAAGATTTAGACTATCAACCCATCAGGCCAACCATGATGTGGACACCTTCTTTATAACTCTTTAAACCTCTCTCATGCTTCATATAATGTCTCACTCGACTCTTGTTGAAAGTTGCAATTGCTTGCTTTAATTGAGCGGTGTTACCCGGTGAAAAATATTTTGTCAAGAAAGCTTGTGGGAGCTCCTCCCATATAGTAAATGAATTATGTGCCATAGAATTCAACCTTCTTTTATTTTTATCTCTCAAGGAAAAGAAGAAGAGTCTTAATCGGATTGCATCATCAAATGCCTCATCAATCTTGAAGGTTGCATAAATCTCAAGAAAATTAGTGATATGAGCATTTGGATCCTCATTTGCTTCACTCCAAAAGTATTTTATTACACCATTTAGATAATTGTCGGTTTAATCTCAAAATTATTACATGCAATAATGGGGCTAATAATGATTGATTAAGTCTCTTAAGTCTATGGCTTGACAAATTCTCACAAATCTTTTGGTCTTCTTTCTTCGTCCATTATGACCTTTTGCAAGTTCCATTTTTGTTTCTAAATTCGCGTCCAAATGTGAAACTTGCGTTCAATTTCTAAATCAAACTTAAATAAGTCAAATTTTTTTTATCAGTGCATGCACCAAGGACTTCACCTATCAAAAGAACAAAGCATAATTAGACTCACAAAATTATTAAAAATGTACAATTTAAATACTAGATTAATAAAAACACTTAAGTGAAATTGATATTATGAAAATCAATCTTTAGCAATGGCACCAAAAACTTGTTGCGTATGTAAGCCTTATAAGTCCATAAATCACTTAAGTAATACAATGATAAGTAGAGAACATTTCCATGATGGTTGTTTTACATAAGAACTAATAAAATCTTAATTTTTCTATTATCTAATAATTGAATAATCAAGAAGAAAATAATTAAAATTGAAATTGTAAAATAATTAAATAAAAATGAGATTTAATTAAAAAAAAACTCTTATGAAAATGATTTTTAGGGAATTTGGATACACCACAATACTATTCTATAAATATATCAAGAAAATTGTTTTAATTGAGATTGAGTTGTGTTTGAACATGAATTTTCCTAATTTACCCAATAATATCTATTGAGCAAAATTGAGTCTATTATTACTGAAATTATACCTACTCTTGTGGTCGCAAAATTCAATAACAATGCTTTAAGTTTCATGAATAATCTTTGAATATCTCTAAAAGTCAAGTCTACTCTTGTGGTCTCAATCTTTTAGTTTAATATGTGAGGATTAGTCCTAAACTTCTACCACTCGCTCTATCATCTAGAATCTCAAGCTTTGCACATATGTGGTTATTCATATATATAAGATCAAACATATTAAATCAAGACTCCTAACACAATTAAAGCAAAAATCACTTCATAGATTTATGAAATAAATACTGGGCTTTTACTCTAATCCATAGAATTGAGGAATTAATTCATCCTAGAAAAAGAAAAAGCAAAAGAAACAAAAAAGAAATAATCCATTGAATTCAATGGAAGAATTTTCCAAAGAAAAAGTTTGCTAACAAAACCAATGAAAAACCCCAAGAGAATGAAAAAGCTCTTGTAAATCTTTATAAAATCTTCTTTTTATTTAATGTAGATATTGGATCTATTTTTTTCTCTTAAAAATTTTCTTTTTTTTGCTCAAGAATCTTTATCCAAACTAAGTCTTTGTTATCTTAAAAAGGTAACCGCATGTATTTCTAAATTATGGATCTGACGTTTTGCATGACCTGATGCATGGGTCATGTAATAGCTAATGCACTTATTTACTAAGCCCAAATATGTGTGTGATGACTAGTCAACTCTGTGTTCCCACATGGTTAGATGCATGGGTCATGCAACACTACTAAAAATTGTAATTTAGCTTTTTTTTTTTCCAGAATTTCTTGCACGAGCATAAAAGAAATAGAAAATTAACTATTCTAAAATAAAATACTATAAAAATAAGTAAACTCCTAATATCTAATCTAAAAATATATGCTAAAATGACTTGTATCACACTCCTTGTTTGCTTCTCAAAGCCCTTCAGTCATTGGCTTAGGACCCCTTAGCTACTGTTGCCTTTATAAAAAAAAAAAAAAAAAAAAAAGCAAAACAATTTAAACTTAAGTTATTTTCTACTTATAGAAGAGCTTAGTGATTTACTTTTAAGCTATGCATCTTAACATGATCAACGAATTGTCTATCTATTAGGTGCTCAAACTTCTCCTTATTTTTGAAAAGGAAACAAATCCTTTTCAATGTTTTGTTTACTATTGGATGACTCAACGTACACTCCTAATACTTATTTTTTAGAAAGAACCAAGGATTATGGAACCTACTCGAATTCTTAAAAAACATAAAAAGCTCATCATCTGAGTTGATCTCCACAGTTTTTCCACTAGAGCTTTCTTCATAAGGCTTACTAGGCTCCTTTACTTGCTCAGTAGGAAGAGTAGGGTTGAAGGTAGGCTTGAATATCTATCGAGATAGAGACTTAGACACATCCACCTCCTTTATCACATGTTTGCACAAAACAACTTTTTTCACCTGAACCTATGTCTTCTTTATGGCTTGAACTACATTTTATCGAGCCATCACCTCTTAGTTAACTTTTAAATCCATCTATGCAAAATAGGAAGATATTAATATCGTTAGTAAAGACAATCTAAAGAAACATAAAAGAAAAATATATTGATGAGCTCAACAACGGGATAATGTTTATTAATCAACTTCTTTAAGTGCACTAGGTCCTCCAGTTGGAGTTGATCAACCACTTTCCTCTCCTTCTTAAAGATATGGATGGACATATTTCCCTCATCCTTTGTTGCCCAACCTAATGAAAAAGGCATGTTATTGGCATAAGAAACTATAAAGTACTTGTGCTTTCATCCTTTGATGGAAGAAGGGTGGTGGCTAAAAAACCTTGTGCCAAGCTATGAGGACAAGTGACAATGGTCCTCCCTTAAGTGGCTTGAAATTATGTAAATGTGTGTGAACACATAAGTGGTAAGAGGCACCATCTTCTCGTATGAGAATGTATATCCTTACTAAGATCCTAAGGCCATTTAAGTCTGAGCTAGGAATGGCCCAAATTGTGAGTTGCAAAAACATAACGGAGGGGTAGAGGTATGGGCAACTAAAACTTGGCCTTCAAGTTCTTCTTGTATAGCACGAACTGGTTAGGAATAGTTTATAAAACACTATAACCTTTGGACCTGACACATCTAGCTTGAATGAGCTTGAGATGTCATACTACCTATGTATTTTAAGAAACACATGTCCAGTCATCTCGCTCAGTATCTCTCCCACTCGAGGGTTTGCCCTTCATATCTTAAAGTGCACTGATCGAGCCTCCACCTCCACTAGCTCAACATTTTTAGCCTTTTCATCATTTGGGTCTATTTCATCTCTAATAGCTCGCTTACTCAAAGCTAGTCTCATTGCCATTCCTTTGATCAAATGACATTATATCCTACTCTCTTCCTTAATAACCCTTTCTTCCTCTACGTCCACTTCTTCTTTTTACTCCAAATAAGTATCCTTTTCCTTACCCTCTGTGCCCCCTGTAACAGTCTCCTCTATAAGCATAAAAGCATCGTCACCAAAAATAAGAGAGGGAGGAGGCATGACAATGTCCAAAAAGTCCATTTTTGTAATTTTAATAATGAAAAAAGAAGAAAAAGAAGAGATTTTCAAGCAAAATCTCACATGTCACTCACTTGTAAAAATCCTTTCACTAAAAGAAGGAAAGTAAGGTCTCAAGTCTGTAGAAGCTTTCACAAAAATGCAAATGGGGTTCTGAGGACCACATAGTTGTATTTATAAGTTTGAATAATGGTGGAACTATGTGAACCAACACTTAAATCAGATGGCCCTGATCATCTTAATCAACGATAATTGCACAATGCATGATAATCAGATGACACATGGCCTAACAAATGAAAAGACAATATAAATTTTGAATTTTAAAATTCCCTTTCAATATGAGCATATCGATGCATTTAAGCTCTTTATTGTTCAGCTTGGCCAAATCTGGTTGGGCCCCCTATCAGCTCGGTCATATTCCTTCTTGCTATCATGAGATGTAAACAAACTTAGACTTAGGGGAATATTTGATACTATCCCTATCATAATGGGTTAGGCCAAATCATAGGTAAAGGCCAGTTTGGCCTCATAAGGCCTCAACAACAGCTAACCATAAGCCTAGCTCAACCTAAGATGGGTTCCTAATTTTTAGACCAATATTGACTCGACCCACATGTGGTTCTTCAGCCCATGACTTATCCTAACTTTTATTAGGAAGTTCACTCTCATTAGGAAAGGACACTCCTCATTAAGAAGGAATCAGAGTCTTAATCCAATATGAATACAAACCACTTCAACTAATATATAAAGGTCACCACCAAGTATTTGATGGATTATATTCTCACTTATGCATACTTTATCTATTTCTTGCAGAGTTTGCTGACTTAACCATCAGAGTAGAAGTCTGGCACAAAGTCGGATTCCCTTCTCATATTTATCTAGCTTATAAAGACCGAACAAGAACCACTCGAACCAACCTTTCTCAACCTAAGAAGACCCAGTTGAACTCATTGCCTCGATAAGCCTCACAATATCAAAAGCAAACAGTTATAATTTATAATATAAAGTCAAACTCTGTGTGTAAATATGATTGACATAAAATTGAAAAAAAAAGTTATAATTTAATAACGTGGAGGGCCATTATAGGATGCTGATATAATCAGTTTGGTTTATAAAATGATAAAGATTTTACTTGAAGATTACCTTTAAGGTAATAACTAAATATTTAGTTTTTTCAAACCATATCAATATTTTAGTTAAAATATTTTAATTCTTTAAATAATTTAAAATTTTTTTAAATCTTGTAAAATTTTAGATTAATACGATAAAGATAAAATTATCATTTATAATTTTAAGTACTTCAATCATTATAATTATTAAACAAACTAATGAGATTTAGTACTTAATTTTTAATCCATACCAAATAATAGTACTTAATTTTTAATTCATATCAAATAATTATACAGTTATTTCAGTATTTAAATATTTCATACTTAAATTTTAGATCTTAAATTTTCTTTTTTTAATCGAATAGATTTTAAATATTAAGTACTTAATTTTTAAATTTAGCAAACAGTTACACCTATCTTTTTCTTTTTCTTTTTCTTTTTAAAAAATAATATCTTGCTCCTTTTCCTGAATTCGTTCTACCACAAACTTTTTGTCTACACGGAAATGGTGACGTTAGAGCCTGCACTGTCTGTCTTCGCGCCCCACCTTTCTTCTTCCTCTAAATTCCTCTCATCTTCCAGACAATCTTCTTTACTTTCCATAAATCTCCACAAACCCAATTATTTTCCTCTCCTTTCCCAAAACTTCCCCCACTCTCCTCTCACCAACAGTCCAACAACTCGAAAGCTATCCTTTGAACGATGCTTCTCTGTACAAGAATTGTCAACAGAAACGGAAACAAGCCTGAAGAAAAAACTATACGTGGTCAATTTGCCTTGGTCTTTCTCCGTTGCTGACATCAAAAACCTGTTTGGCCAATGTGGGACAGTAAAGGATGTTGAGGTTCTTTCCATCTGTAGTTAATCCCTTTAGTCTTTTGAATTACTTTTATGTGCTTCATGATATGGGTTTTGGTTCTTATGTGGTTTAATCTAGATTATAAAGCATCAAAATGGTAGGAGTAGAGGCTTTGCATTTGTGACTATGGCTTCTGGGGAGGATGCTCAGGCTGTTGTTAATAAATTTGACTCTCATGTAAGCTCTTCCTAGCTCTCTACTTTCGCATTTGTTGTTTTAATTTTATTCGTATTATTTGCTAGGTTTGTGTTGTAAATGCGGCAAATGCAGATAAGAGTAAGTAGACACTAACAACCTTAAGCTTTCCACTTCCCCCTAGTTATTTTAACTAATTGTTCTTCCAATCCATTTGATTCATGTATGCAAGATCCTCAGTTCTTGAAATGCTACTCATAGATATAAATACTGCAAGTTCAATCTATTGCCACTTATTGTTCATATTATATGGGATGCTGGCAGCAATAATTACTTTTCGTTGTTATGATTTTGTGCTTCAGGAAGTGTCAGGGAGGATTATCAGGGTGGAATATGCAAAGAGATTTAGGAAACCATCTCCAACACCCCCACCAAATATCCCTCCAAGGGAGACACGGCATAAGCTTTATGTGTCCAATCTTGCCTGGAAAGTTAGAGCAAGTCATCTGAGAGAATTTTTCTCCACCAATTTTAACCCTGTTTCTAGTAGAGTCGTATTCGATAACCCTACAGGAAGATCTGCTGGCTATGGGTTTGTATCATTTGCCACAAAAGAGGAAGCAGAGGCTGTCATTTCTGCTTTGGATGGAAAAGTAAATAAAACTAAATTCGTCCAAGTAGTATTTAACTTTCAATATTCTTTTTTGTGAGCTTGGAAACTAGCAAATCGGCTGAATGGCTCATGATGCTTATTGTAGTTGAAAATGTAGCTTTTGATTTGAATCACTAACTTGAGCTTTGCAGTTACTTTCAGTAGATATATTCTTCTAAATTTTTATTGTTCAGAAGGAGAAAAATTAAACTAATGGAGTTGGTAACTTTTGCTTATTTCCAATTTCTTTCTTTTTCTGCTTCCAGTTGCATAAAGCTTTAAATATTACATAGAAATCATCCAAGCATTACATGTGTCGTCTTCCTGATCATTTCCAATTGTTTTTATATATGTATGCCCACACACATGCATTAATTGCTCTGGAATTATTTTTCTTGCTGATCATTTCTCAATGTCTTAGATTGGTAACAGATATATGATCATTTGTTCCCTCTGTAGGAATTAATGGGTCGACCACTTCGCCTTAATTTCAGTGAGAAAAAGGCTGATGATCAACCTGGAACTGAAAAGCATGAGCTAGAAACTTTTGCTGGCCAACCTGAAGAGTAATTAAACCACTTATCATTTGGTTATGTTCATATTGATTGACAGTACAAATATAGCAGCTGCAGCTGCAGCAGCTATTTTAATCTCAAGTCTCAATATAGCATAGCTGTGAGAGGTGCTCTCCCTGGTCTGCTTAGTTCTGCATTTTCTTCTCCTTTTCTAGCGTTTGAGTACACTGAACTAAAAGATACATTATTTCCCCTTGTTTTACAAAATTTGCATGGAAGATGTTGATATGAACATATACCCAGTACTGGTTTAATGCAGATGTCTGTGTACAGCTTTCTACATTTTTTGTAATTTATAACTATTTAACCAAAGCTCCTTTTTTGCCACAGGTTCGGTTGTGGTGCTAATTTTTTTAGGCTATTTGGAGGGTTTA
Source organism: Omphalea diandra (assembly GCA_949677035.1). Lineage (NCBI taxonomy): Eukaryota > Viridiplantae > Streptophyta > Magnoliopsida > Malpighiales > Euphorbiaceae > Omphalea > Omphalea diandra. The sequence continues at coordinate 17,109 of CATIWR010560749.1, read as the reverse complement.
ATTTGAAATGGGAGGGCCAATGACTCATTTTATGCCTCTCGCCTTTTATTAAGTGTCAAATCAAGATTAAATTAACCTTTTTTTTCTATTGAAAACATACACAAAAAACAAAAATAAAAAATTTTAGGACCAATCAAACTCATACTTCACCTAAAAAACAAAAAGAAAATGAAATATTCTTTTTATATTTTTGGATGATAAAAAAATTGTTTAAATTAAAAGCTAAATTTAGAATAGGATTTGGTCTCTCTATCGCTTGTACGTCTTCTAACCATTCTTTGTATTGTCATAGCTGTATATTCTGTTAAAACTACTTTGCTTTATTATGATTAAGATTATTAGGATAAATTTTTAAGCTAGAGTTCAGATCATTCATTCTTAAAAGCTAATTCAAAAGAAAAGAGTGTCTAATCTACATATATAGATGATAACAGCTTAGTAACTTCGCAATATAGGATAAATACACAACTAATTTGACATACAAATAGGCAAAAGCCTGATTTAATTCGCAGATAGATCAGAGTTCAAATTTATCGTGCATGACATATAAATGGGCTAGAGTCTAAACCCATCACTGAAGGCAAAAACGATCATAGTAGGTAAAAGTTTATTGGGTTTTGTACACGAATACTTAATTAAGAATAATGAAAGACAAATTTACCTTAACTAACTTGCTCTTCCTAAAAAACAAAATCTTAAGAAATATTTTTCAATATATGCTAATTGCTTCTTCCCTTAACTACCTTAATTCTTCTCGCAATCACAGATATCTAGTTTCATTTACAAAATCGTGCAATCATAGATCTTAGGCTTCATTCATCAAATATCACAATGACAAAGGTACCTATAGCCCCTAATTTTTTCACTTTGTTTCTCAATTATAATTCTTTTAATATAAACTATGGCAAATTATTTCGATCTATGGAGGCACTAAACTTGGAGTATAATGACTCCTGTGAATGATTTTGATCTATGGAGGCAAGTGATCCTGAGGCAAAAATTTATGATAGTTTTGTGAATATTGCGATGTGGTTTTTCGGTTGTAAAAGATGAGAATAATATATTGTCTGATAGTAATATGGTTGTGAAAGAATTACAGAGCTTGAATCATTTGTACTTATTAAGCATAACTATAACAATCTGGAATTTTTGAGAATGTCATCTTGTGAGCAAATTCAAGAAATAAACAACATTGAAGGATTTGATGAGATTGATGGTGAAAAATTGATGAACTATTTGAGAAACTGTAAGTTCTTGCGTTAGAGAGTTTGCCAAACCTCTCCAGTATTAGATCTTTGAGCGATGGAGAAAGGGTGGGTGTTAAGAAGAAGATATTCAACCTCTCCTGAGGCAAGTAATCTTTTCACTTTATTTCTCAATTATAATCCTTTTAATATGAACTATGGTGAATTCTTTCTATCTATGAGGCACTCAACTTGGACTATAATGACCTCCTGCGAATGATTTCTATCTATGGAGGTAAGTGATCCTGAGGCAAAATTTTCTGGCAGTTTTGTGAATGTTTTGATGTGGTTTTTCAGTTGTAAAAGAGGAGAATAATATATTGTCTGATAGCAATATATTTGTAGAAGAATTGCAGAACTTGAATTGTTTATACTTATTGAGCATAACTATAACAATCTGGCATTTTTTAGAATGTCATCTTATGAGTGAATTCAAGAAATAAGACAACAATTGAAGGATTTGATGAGATTGATGGTGAAAAATTGACGAAATATTTGAGAAACTACAAGTTCTTGTGTTAGAGTTTGTGAAACCTCCCGGTATTAGATCTTTGAGCAATGGAGAGAGGGTGGGTGTTAAGAAGAAGATATTCAACCTCTCCAATATCACCATTAATCCCAATGTTTTTGTTGTCATAACCGAAGGGATTAGCAGGTCCAACAAATTTCTTTTTCCATGTTAGAAATGATTTGTTAAGGGACTCTATAGTTGATGACCTTGAAAAAACCGTAATCTTCACATGCTTTAACAAACTCAATGGCTTGTATGTTTTTATTAGCATTTTATTCTTTCCTTTTGTAAGTTTGTTTATTTTTTATTGATCAATGATTTATCTTTTTAATTCAAATGTAAGTTTGTTTATTGTTTGATGATTAATAGTTTATTTGTTTATTATTTGTTGATTAATAGTTTATCTTTAGTTGATTGTATTTTGATCGATAATTTTATAAAACAATTATAAACATATTATTAATGATTTATCTTTTTAACTCATCTTTTTAATTCAAATATAAGTTTGTTTATTTTTTGTTGATTAATGATTTATCTCTAGTTGATTGTATTTGGTCGATAATTTTCTAAATTAGTTATAAATATATTATTCTTTTTATTTTAATTCCTTATCTTTTTAATTCAAACGTAAGGTTGTTTATTTTTTGTTAATTAATGGTTTATTTTTAGTTGATTGTATTTTGATCGATAATTTTATAAACTAATTATAAATATATTGTAAACCACATATAAACGCTTACTTGCTTTCCTAATATAGATTTTTCTATTAGGAAGTAAAATGCTTAATAAATATTTATTTTTCACTTATTTGCAATTTATTTTAAATTTAAAAATGATTTATATCAGATTTTCTCTACTAAAAGTATAAAAATATATAAAATAGTAAAATATTTATAAATAGTTTATTTTTTATTTACTTTTAGTTAATTAGTACCTTAAACGCATTTATTAAATAACTTGAAAACACACTTCAAGAAAAAAGTACAAAACAAATAAGATATCTATTCTTTAGAGCAACACAAGCATATACAATTTTGTAATATAAATTATTACTTTATTTAGACTTAACTTTTAATTATATTAAAATTTTAAATATGTAGATTTTAAAAAATTGATGAAATAAAACAATCTTTAACCTTTAACAAATATGATTTTCTAAAATTAATGAAATAAAACAATGAACCTAACCCAAAAACATAAGATGAATTCATGAAAAAATTTAGGGATCAACATATTTATATATTTTCAAATACATTAATAATATTTTAAAATGATAACAACTTTAAAAGAAAATGAGGAAATTTGTTAAAATTTCAACTATAACTTTCAAACTTTTTGAATCATGCGACAAACTCAGCCGTAAAATATTGGGCTTGGTACACGTTACCACGGGGGAATATTCCCTTCATAAGGACCCTATAGAATGAGATGGTTTTTTTAGAAGGCAGTACACCAGCAGAATTCGTGTCTCTCGTTCTCAGGTACAGTTTGTAACCCCCCAAGTGAATAAAGACAAGCACCAAAAACATAGCCAAATTCTTGGCCAATTGAACAAAGAGTGGGAACAGTATAAATGGAATAAAAAAAAAAGCGGAAGTAGTAAAAAAAGGAAAACTTAATATATTATATTGTCCTTTAAAAATATAGTACAGGTACAAAAGTCATTTTGAAAAAGAAAATAAAGTGGATGGTGTACTTTTCTCAAGCTTAATTTGTCATGTAAATGGGTTAGAGTCCAAACTCATCGTCATAGCAAAAATGGGATTCTGATATTATGTCAAAAAAGATAAAGAGACTTGGATTAAATAAAAGTTAAGTCCACGAATGAAATGGATAGCGTAACATATAAATGAGCCGGAGTCCAAACTCATCATTGTAGCAAAAGTTTGGCAAATGAACCAGACAAATATATTAGAAAGGATTGAGGTTAAATCCATAAATAAAATAGTAAAATGAGCTTGGATCAAACATTTTTAAAGGGTTAAGATTAATCATTTTATATATTTTTTATGATGTAGGATTTAACTCCAACATACATAAATTGGGATGAGTCTTAATGATGTTTTCAATACAGTTCGATCTAAAATTTCGTGTATTTAACCATTACCTAGTTTGTCCAAGTGTATGCTTTGGTTGTGCGTGAATGAAAACATTATGGAATGTGGTCCTCTGTGGAGCTGATTGTTGAAGCATCAGTTTACTGCCCCATCAACACATCCAATCGATCCAAGGATTCGTTGTAACAAGCCAAAGCAAAACTTAAGTGTTTCCCGTTGGTTGGATTTCGATCTCATTGGAATCTCAATAAAAAGGGTGAACTAACTGCTTAACATTCCACCCGTGCCAATAGCGTTCAATCAACCGACACATCCAATGAATGAGTTGTGGAACAACTTTTGGCACGACTCAAGAAGCAGTAGGGAGGGGCCAATAGAGTGGTCCACTCATATAACAGCATCCACATCAACTTTGATACCCTCAAACAATCGTAGCGAGTTCTGTCCTTACAGAACATCAAATATGACATGCAACAAAATGCTTCAGGTAAGACAATTTCAAACCCTTTTCATGACCATGAATGAAAAGTGGATAGTGGAGCAGCTAATTAGATGACATCCTAAGGGCCAGTTTGACGGTAAGTAATCAACAGTCAACGATTAGTCATAAGCGATCAATAAATATAAATTATTTGATAATTTAGTAATTGAATTTGCAACTATACTGTAAAATGACAAAAAATAATTATTTATATTTTAATTAATTTTATATGAAATGTAAATTTGTATAATAATAAATATAAGGTTAATACTAGAAAAATTCAAACATCATTTTTTATATTTTAAACGTTAGAAAAATTAATTTTTGGTATTTAATAATATTATCTAAATGATGAATATTAATTTTTAAATTTAATAGTTGAATGTTTATATTTACCGAACATTCTTTTTCAGCATTTAAATACTTAATCGTTAAATGTAAACATCAAATCAAATAGACACTAAATATCAATCCTTTGGAAACAACATTATAGTTTCGTCTGTTGGGCAAGTAACATTAACACTGACATAGTCATAAATGATGTTTGTATATTTTTGCAAATTACTCAAACACCTTTATTGTTTCTGTTCAGGGCCTCACCTCGAGGAAGCCGATTGGCAAGGGTGAGATGCGAGATGGGGGTTTATTAGTTAGAAGTCCTAATACACAAATCTTGGAGCCATCTACACAAAATTTACCTCCACTACATTCTCCATATAATGTTTGTCATCGTGCTAAACAATCTCATCTTTCTTTTCATGTTAGTACTGCAAGAGTCGGTTCATGTTTTGGTTTAATCTGTTGTGATATTTGAGGAAGCTATAAACCCCTTCACATTCTGGAGCCCATTATTTTCTTAATATAGTTTATCATTTTTCCCATGCCACTTGAGTTTATTTTATGCATTATAAGAATGAAGTTTATCATTATTTAACCTCTTTTTGTTTCATGGTACAAACAAACTCCAATTGGTTGAAATATTGAGATAGTTGGTTTGGATAATGAGTCAAAAATGTTTTTTGTAAACAAGACATTATGCATCAAACATCATGCATTGATCTTATTGGGAATAGTAAGAAGAATAAGAAAATAACCATTAATCTTAGTTTTCCATAGTCATTTTCTCTAATGATTTCAAAATTAGATCGATCAGTGAACCGTTCAATTAATTTATCGATTTTTTATTTAGTCGCTCTAATCAATCTGATCGGTTTTATTTAATTAATTTAATAATGAATAAAATTTTAAAAAATATTATTAAAATAATTTGAAAATAAAAAATATTAAATGAATATAAATATATTTATAATAATTAAAACTAAAAAAATAATATGAAAAATAAATTTGAATTAAATTAAACTGATTACTTATCCAATTTCTAATTTTACCAATCCAACCGATTGGTTTGATCTAGTTTTCAAAACATTAGTTTCTCTACTATTAATAAAACTATAATAAATCACAACCATCCAACAAGAAAAGAGGACCCCAAAGGTTCACCAAGGACAAGAATGGTCTAATGTACAAGGGAAAACAAAAGGTGGATGGCTAAGGAGCATTGACACCCTCTAGGTAATTTTCTAATATGATGGGTATTTGATTCAAACCAAATCAAATTAAACTAAATTAATCAAAATTAATAAATTAAATTGAATTGAATTAATTTGCAATTCAGATTGGATCAAATCTATTTCATTTAATTCAATTATGATTCGATTTAATTCAAACTAATTCTTTAAAAAAATAATTTTAGAATATTTTGAATATAAATAATGGTTTTTATAATATATTTTTAAATATTTTAATACAAACAATATATTTTTAATATAAATAATAAATTTTAAATAAGATTTGAACCATCTTAATTTTATCTAATATAGGTTTCACCTATTCTGTTTTGATTTTAAATAAATTTGGCTCAATTCAATTAAAATTTTTTACCTAAAAATTGAATCAAACCAAATCAAATTCATTAAATTTTTTAAAGGAAAAAGAATTGAGCCAAATTGATTTACATTTAAACTAAAATAAATTGACCAAATAAATTTAGTTTGATCAATTAATATCTATGCCTACCCTAAACCTTGCTTCTTTTGTATAGTAAAACTTATTAATCTTAAGTCAACCCTTATGACCAAATTATAATTTGATTCTTATATTTTAAGTATTTATAATTAAGCGTGAAAAGAAGGAAAGTAATTTTCTATTAAGTCCATACATAAATCTCATTTTTATTTTCATTGTGCTATTTTTATGTGACCATTTAGACTTCCTAAGATGACATTAAATATGAGTTATAGTTTTGAATATTTTATTTAAAATTAGATAAATTAAATACTTTAATTTATCATTAGTTATCCAACTAATTAATTATATATTTCAAGATCATGATTGACATCTAACATTGTGTCAAAGTTATTTAACTGTTAGAAATAATCATAGTGGTTGGATCATAATCCTTCAATGAGTTGGTTAACAATGTAATCTGATTATTTCATTAATTAATATCCGAATCAAATGTAAAATATGGATAAATAACTATTTGATATATGATTGATCATGTTTAGTTCCTTTTTTAGCTATTAACAATAATGATCACATCATTTCACCTTGATTAAAAATTTTATAGTTAATACTAGAAAAGAATATATAGAATATTCACCTAAATATTTAAGCTAATGAATTCTTCATTAATCTCTCGTTATGTTTATTAAGTTTATAATATATCCAAAATATATCTATTGTTCTATCCAATCTAAATAATATAATTAATAAATTAAGACATAATAATTCCTTAATGATATACTAGATCTCAAGTTCAAGAAATACTTACACATTATTTACAAGAGTAAATCATATACGCGTAATCATTGTTTTATATGATTAATATCTCTTGACAAGTTATTCAGTGAACTTATTCTCTAATAAACACTTACATATTAGTTTTAAGTATTCATATACTCCAATATATTACAATAGTTGCTTCCTTAATTATAAAGGATAAAACCTTAACATGCACTAGTTTATTGGCTCTATCAATATACTACAAGAAAATAATAAATTTCTGACAAAAATTTATCTATATAATTACAAGTAATTACCTACAGATTTTTTATTTTAAAATACAATTAAATTTATCGATGGATTTGAAAATCGTAAGTAACAAGGATGTGACAAGATGGCATAAATTTTTCCAGCAATTTTTCTGTGGTTTACCAACAAAATAATGACAATAATTTACTTATAAAAAAATGTTTATAGGCAAATTATTAAAGAAAAAAGGAAAATGTTACTGACAGATAGGTTTTCATCAATAAATATAAAAAGTAATTTTTAATCTAATTTACAAAATGAAAAGTATTTTCATCAATAAATTTATAGTTGCAATAGAAAGTGTCGTCAGTAAATGAAAAATAAAGGAGAATAATACTGACGAAATGGTTTCAGTCAGTATTAACTCAATTACCATTAAAATTTACTGATAGAATTTCTTTTGTTGGTAAATTTTAATGAATTACCGATAAAATTATTATGTCAGCAATTTTCGAGTTAAACTCCCATTTCTTTTTCTTTCCCTGCCTTGATTTAGTTGCTGTCAATCTACCGTTTCTTGTCCCCATCGAGAACAATGCAGCTGTTGATCTTGCCATCCGTGCCTTCAGCTAAGTGTGGCCGTCATCAATCTTCATAGTCGTGAAACCGTCGTCGTCTCCACAGCTCTGCGCTATTGCAACTTTACACACCGCCTACATACAAGAAGTTATTTTTTTTAGTTAATTTTATTTTTGTTAGGATTTAGGCTTGAATTTTTAATTTGTTAGTTATAAAGAAAAAGAGTTTTGAATTAGTTTGGCTTTAATGTTTTAAGAATATACTTTGTGCTTTTTCTAAATTTATTTATTGGTTAAGTTTGATTTTTATGTAATTTAGGATTGATTTTTAATTTGTTGTTAAAAATATAATGATTTTAAGTTAATATAGGCTTGAATTTTTAATAAAAATTTTTTATGTATTTTGTCGAATTATATAGTTAGGTTTGATTTTATGCAATTTTAAGATTGACTTTTAATTTGTTAGTAAAAGATAATGATTTTCAAGCTAATTTAGGTTTACAATTTTTAATAAAATATTTTGTGTGTTTCATTGAATTATTTTATTAGTTAGGTTTGATTTTTATAAAAATTTATTTAAATTATATTAGGTATAGTTTGGTTAGTCAATATCGGTTAGATTACGTATATTTTAATTTATTATATTAGATATATTTAAATACAATGGTAATTAGGTATAGTTTGTTAAATTAAGTTATGCTTAATAATTAGGTATATTAAATTAATATGAATTGTAACAACATATAATTTCACAGCAAAAGCATATGCAACAACTAATGTTGCGACATGAGGCAAATCAATAATAATTGATCGCTCAATAGTAGTAGTAGTAGTAGTAGTGTGTGTGTGTGTATATATATATATATATATATATATATATATCTTTTTTTTATATATAAATTCATATAATTCTATCATTTTTAGAGTACTAGTGAATGTATAAATCACAATTATAAATGAATATAAGAAATTATGTATTTATTATTTACTAAAGGATTTAGTTAAGAAAAATTTTGTTAGTAATATTTACTTATGGATTGCTGTTAAAAAAATATAAAAAAGAATGAAATATTAAAATAATTTTAGATAAAATTTACCTATAAAAAATTTTTAGGTAAAAATTTATCAATGAATTTAATTAGAGAAAATTTCATAGGTAAATATTTACCTATGGATTTTTTTTATAGAATATTTCATTTTTAAAATTTTATCGATAAATACAAGGAACTAACATTTACTTAAGTTACTTGGAAAAATTTTTATTTACTTAGGAAAAATTTTCTAAGTAAAATTTACCTTGGAAAAAAGTCCATCTATAAAAATTATCAACTAGCCTAACGGCTAGTGACTAAATTGATTGACAATCCATAGGCAAATTATATTTATTTGCAAATTTTTTATATTTACCTAGAAATTTTTTTCTAGATAAACTGTGAATTTTTTGTAGTAATGTCTAGTCTTGCTAGAACATTGACTAAAATAATTAGAAATAATAATTTGATAACATAGATATTTTTATAGTTATAAATATTTATAACTAACTTTGTAAGGTACATTTAATCCTTAGACTTTGTCTTTAAAGCTCATTAAGTAAATTAGGAAGATTATAGGATAAATTATAAGAACTAAAGGTGAAGAAACCTTCTATTAATGAATTTTTTACGTAACACATGAATGATCTTTAGTAGATATCATAACCAATTCATTGGCTGCAAGGTACTTGTACTAGTAATCTACCATATGCACTATAGCCAATCACCTATGTAAATACCATAACTACAGTTGCAATTAAATGTTTCAATATGTGCAACAGAATAAGAAATTTAAATTTTTAATTCCCAAACCCTAAGATTACTTCAATTCACTACATAATTTGAACCTAGGTCGTGGTTAAAGGCATTACCTCAAGTAAGTTTGCAATTATGCACAAATCTTCTTCGTTCTTAATTGGGATTGTTGTTATTAACCATGTGAGAGTCAATGAGCATCATAAGAACTATGATTTGATGAAGGTAAATGATTTAACATCTACCTTTTAGTAATCAATTGAGTTTTAAAAGGATATATGCAATTATATTTTAGAAGTAGTATCAAAATTTAGTCCCATGTTTAATGGATGAGTTAGCACCATATCAATCAGTGTATATGGTAGAGGCTATGACGTTAAGTCATCAGGTGGGAGTTTGAGGCAAAGGTATGGAAGTAGTCAAGTCACATAGTGGGTTGGCATTGTATTAACTAGCTAAAATGGGTTGACACTATATCAACTAGCAAAAGGTCAACATATGCATAAGATACAATTTGAGTTCTACATTGAGGAGAAGAATGTTAACTATATGAGATGATGTGATAAAGTTAAATGGTTTATTATTCATTTTTGGTAACCAATTGGTTTTCAAAAGAATATGAAAAACTGTAATTTAAAACTCCATAGTTAAGAGTGTTTTCTCCAATATGTATCCACATGAACATGAATTAAGAACCTTAAGAATCATTATTGAGGGATAGAATATGAATCAAGAAAGATCGCTAGTTTATTAAGGTGTTTAGAGAAAACCCTAAAAGCTTTGTCTTAGCTAGTTGTACTAAAAACAAAAACTTTAAACATACCTCTATTTTTCTAACGTTTAAAACACATTGGCTAGTCCTTATGTTTGTTATACAGAGGTTATACAGAGTTTGGCCCTCTTACCCTAATCATATTAGGATAATAGGCTTTTTGAATCCTTTTAAGCCTAAGTCTAACTTTGTTCCTGTAGGCCTTTTGAATCCTTTTAGGCCTAAGTCTAACTTAGTTCCTTTAACTTATTAAGTATTTATAGCTAAATCCTTAATTTACGAAACATGTATTCCACTTATTACAATTACTTAATCTTATTTTAATCTTTCATCATACCTTATTATGTGTAACCCATTGGACTCCCTAACGTGTCGATATTAAATATGAGCTCCAATTCCAAATCTATTAGTTTTGAGTAAGATGGATTCAATCTAATTTAATTTATCATTAATTCACTAACCAATTAACTTATTCTTAAAAATCATTAGAGGTGCTAACACCAAATCATGACCCTTCAATTGTTAGAAATGATCAAAGTGGTTTAATCTAACCTTTTAGCTAGAAATTTCTCAATGTAATTCAATCCTTTTATCTTAGAATATCTAATCAAACTTAAAAGATAGAAAGGTGCCTCGCTTATATAGTTTGATCTTATTAATTCTTGTTATTAATTATTAACTAAATGATACAATAGAAGATAATCTTTTATTTGTTCATCACACCTTGCACAAGGATTTATATGTTAATATTAATCAAGAATAAATAAAATGTTCCTAATTTATCCTAGGATAATGAATCCTATCTCAATTACTCACTACTTCCGTTAAGCTCATAATGTACCTAAAATGTAATGGCATAGCTACCCGGTACGAGTAATGTAAGGAATAAATCAAAGTACAATAATTCCTTAATAAGATATTATGTAAATCTCAAGTCAAATGATCACTTACACAACTCTTATATGAGATTTCCATAAACACACAAATAATATTTAAAATGAAATTCTCAACCGAATCATTCAATGAATTTATTCATGATCAAATACTTACATATTGAATGAATTTATTCTTGATCAAATACTTACATATTGGTCCCAGGTATCTTGCATACATTAACTTATGAGTGTTAGATAATCAGTTGGTGACACATGCACCGAAAAATATTTATGAGGAAAAGATTTTGTGAGAATGTCTACCATTTGATCATTTATGTTGAAATACTTTAAAATGATGACCCTTGCCATAAGGTATTGGATGAAATGAGCACAGACACCTATATGCTTTGTTTTGCTATGAAAAGCAATATTTTAGTCATATCTATTAAAGTTTTTTCATCATAATAAATCTTAATTTTTCCTTTTGCTCTTGATCAAGTTATGCAAGTACCCCTTTATAACTATAAATTTGGCATGCCGATGAAGTTGCAACTATATAATTAACTTTCGAATATGATAAGGCTTTTATTGCTTATTTTTTGAACTCTAGAAGATAGCACCTAATCCAAGAGTATAACCAAACTACTTTTTTATCATCCAAACATCCTATCTAATAACTATCAGTATATTCAATCAACTTGAAATATGAAACATATCCATATCACAATCCAAATTCAAGGGTTCTAGTTATATAATACAAGAAGCTTATTGCTACTGCACGATGATGTGAAGGAGAATGTATAAACTTGAAAATTGCTCTAATTGAAAAGGCCATATCTGATCTAGTATTAGTTAATATATCATACCGCCCATCAAACATCTAAAATATCTTGCATTTACTAGTTCAGTACCATTCAAGTTGCAATTTATCACTCACATTCTTAAGTGTGGCTGCAACTTTGCAATTAATCATGTTTAATCTAATAAGAAGATTAGTTGCACATTTTCTTTATGAAATATAAATAAATTATATTTCTGATTTAATTAATAATCTTTGTTTAGCTAGATAACTTGTAATTTCAGTAAGTATAGTATTGAAACGATTTTCATAATCATGTTATTTACTTAAATTTAATTATAATTATAATTAAATATTTATCTTTTTATTTTTAGAATAAATATATACATAATATCTAACTAAATAAATAAGAAAACAATAAAACAATATTATCAAAATAATATCTCAAAATAATTTTCCAAATAATTTGAAAAACTTTCATTTTACGAAATATTATTCATAAAAGTCCCTTTCTTATTTAATTTGAATAATTAATTATCCAAAAATAATAATTATAAACCATATTTTAGGTCATATAAGAATTGTTATATCATAGAAAACAAAAAAACTAATCAAAATTCATAACCAATTAGAATAAGGAAAATGAATAACTAATCCGAATCCTAGTAGAATTCTCTTTCTTCGTTAAACCCTTAAAACATGCAACTAGGGAGCTTCAACTTTTAGCATCTAATCTAAGACCCCTAAAACACTCATGGACACCTTAAGAGGAAGGAGGAGTAGCCCATTCAAGCCACCCCATCAAGCAACGCCGAATAGGCCATGTTAGGCCCTATAAATTTAGGAGCTTGTTCCTATTTCTTCTTCTTCTTAATTCTTTTTTTTTTTTTTTTTTTTGCTTTGATATTTGGACATTGCAGCAGATTTATAAGCTTTAATCAAGGTAGAAAATCAAATTAAAGAAGACTGTGAATGCCTCCAAGCATGGGCAACCTGGGCACCTCATTTGTTACTTCACACGTAAACTCTTTTGTTTGTTTTGAGAAGTGACAACCATTGTTGTCCCTAGCCACAACTTTTGTGTAATTTCAATAGCTTTCCAAGTTAATAATGGTAATTGTAAACAATTAAAAATAGAGTCATAATCATGCAAATAAGACTAGATCAATTACCAAGTCCTAGATAACTAGTTTTGCAAAAAAATTAATTTTGATTGAGAAAAATTACAGACAGCAATATAATCAGGTTTTTAATGATTAAAATTAAGTTTAAAATCTAAAAACATATATATTATCATTGAAAATATAGAATTGTAAACCTATGCACAAAATCTTAACCATTAAGTTGAATATGCTTCCTAGAATTCATAATTCTAGGTTTTGCAAATAGTTCCATAAACTATATTGAAAAGCAATAAGAATTTGCAAAATTCAATAATTAAGTTTCCAAATTCAATATCTAGAGTTTTTGGCCTACTCATTAATCAAATTCAAATAGTTGTTGCAGCTACCCAAATCACAACACAAAAAGAGTATCCACACAAAACATAATTTCATGCAAGTTAGATTTCTCGTAACAATTATGATTATTCTAATTAATTATGCAAACAGATTTTGGAAAGAGTTTTAATTGATTTTTAATCATCACATTTTATGTCATTGATCTAACTTAGATTTTTTAAACCATATAAATAATAAAATCTTTATTGTACATTAATAAAGACTCTAATACCACCATTGGGAATCTTATTAGCTAGATAGTCTAGATTACATGAAGTGGAAATGAAAATTTAAAATTTTGTTGATTTTCATCTCATGGATTTTCATTAATTTCTAACAATGATTAGAACTAATATATAGAGATTAGATCAATACCTCTTATGAAATTCCACCAAGAAGCAAGACTATCTTCACCATAGAAGGTTGTAGCAAACCACAAATGCTCCTAAACTCTTTGAGCTAAACCTTCAATAGTATCCACTTTGAATCAAAAGGAAATATCTTGAAATCCTTCAAGATAGAGAGATGAAAGGATATGTAAAGTGCTAGAAACCACAATGGATATGCAAAGTTCTAGAAACCACAATAGAGAAGGATGAACCTACTTAGTTGAACACACAAGTAGGAAGTCTAGCTAGGTTGTGCTTTTTTAATAACAAGTTTAATTAAAATCCTTTCTTGGTCACCCCTTTCTTCTCTATGTAGAAGACTCCTTAACCTAATCCCACTAGAATAAATTAAGCCCTTTTAAGCTTAAGTCTCCAAAATTATTTAATACTTAAAATTAAGTCCTAAATAAATATAAGGAAATACTCATCATGCAACTACACTGCATAATCTCATTTTAGTTTCTCTTAAAACCTTATGGTGTGTGATCTATTAGCCTTCCTAACATGTTAACATTAAAAAAAATTACAATTCTAAATCAATAAGTTTAGAATAATGAATTAAATCCAATTTAATTCACCATTAATTATATAATTAATTAGATTAAATTTCATAATTTATTAACTTATATATAAAGATCATGATTGACATCTCTAGCTGCACGTTATGAACACTCATTTGTTAAAAATGATCAAAGAGGCTTAATCTAAAACTTAGCAAGAAGTTTATCAGTGTAATTCAATCCCTTCATTATATGGCAACTTAATGTTAGCCCTTGTGAACTAAAAAAAAGGGTTAAACTGATGGGTAATTTGAACTTTTGGAGAAAGCACACACAAACAAAAGATTAGAGAAATAGTAGGAGAAGAATGAATACAAAAGATTTATAGTAGTTCGGATATTAACCAACCCTACATTCACTCTCTAATTCACTAATTAGGTGTTTCACTAAATCGCTAGTATTTTACAAGCTCATACTCAACTTAATGTTTAGGCTCATACAAAACCTCATAAGTGTTTTCCTAAGGCTCACACTTAAACCTTTACACAAGTGTTTTACCAAGGCTAAATTATCAAGGCTAAACTCAAACTTATATAAGAGTTTTTTAATGTTCACTCTAAAACTCAAACAAGAGTTTTTTATACAGAGGCTCACTCTTAAACACAAACCTAAAGTGTTTAAAGCTCACACCACACTATGTACAAAGAGATAATGACTTAAAGTTATGAGAATTAACTTTGTAAGAGTTGTAGCATAATCAATGGTTATTCTCTTACATTCAAGTCCATTTGGTGGTATATTTATAAGCTCTAATCTAACATTTAATGTTTGTCAAACAAAAGTTATAGTCAAGACATATGAATTGTAGTCAAGAAATGTATTTCGTGGTCAGGACAAGAAATTCACAGTCTCTATTTCGGACTGTGTCTAACGGCTAGTGCTATGTGACAACTTGACATTAGTCCTTTTGAAAACTAGTTGTTGGATCTTTCTAACAAATCTCAAAATTTGAGATCTCTATTAAAATTTGTGGTTTATACTAAAAGTTGTGATTGCTACCTAGCCACAATATCCACCGCGAAACAAACTGAGCTTTGGAGTTCTTGTTTTTCTTCGGGTTGCAGTAGCTACCAAAATTTGCGATTATGACTTTTAAATCTCTAATGGTTCTTTCCAAATTCATTGTCTCTACCAAAATTCACAGTCGAGACTTTAAGAGGCAGATTTTCATAATTTGAGTTTTTTTCTTCTAAACACTCCTATTCAACTTTCAATGAGATTCTAACTTAATATCTACAAGATCAACACTTGAGATTGACATTAAAACCTTTCACTCTATATTGTCAAGATCAAAAGTGAGTCTTAACTTAGCTTTGAACAACCTAGTCCAACAATCCCTCCCTTTTTCTTTTTTTATTTTGACAATCTAGATTCAATATGCAAAAGATAAATAGTCAATTATGCATACTCCAAAGTAAATGATTATGAAGTGATTCAAATCATAAGTATGAAATTGTTTCCCCTCAATCCATACTCCCCCTAAGTTATTCCAATAAGATCATTGTCTTAGCTTATTGTGAATTTAGTTCAATTTTCTCTTTCTTTTTTGTATATTTTCGCCTTTAAATATTTAGTCACTTATCACTTCCTGTTTGTCAAGATCAAAAAGAGAGGAAATAGGAGGTAATAAGAGAGAGAATAAGGAATGTCCATAAACTTATCAATTGCACAAACTTAAATAATAATAGCAAACACAAGCAATTTGTACAATTGATCACAATTTGTCACATAAGAAGAAAAATGGATGAAACATAAATTACATGGAAATCTCATAAAAACATAAAAATGAAATAATTCAATCATTTAAAGATATGTAACCATACAAACTAAGGCCAAAGATTTAAGAATTTTCATATATGGTCTTAATATAGAGTATATGATATTTTGATGATCAATTTATACATGTAAAAAAGCTCAAATGCAAAATGAATCAATTCAATTCATCACACAATCAATTAAAACATGTTAACATATAGATATATCAAGTAATAAAATGCATAGTAATTACCCCTAAACATATGCAAAAATATATCAAGTTAAAAGCATAAAAGGTAAGAGATACATTATAAGTTTAGTATCATATGACTTAATACCAAATAACTTTTTGAAGCTTCATCCCTTCATTATTGGCAATCTCCATTCACCTTTAGATTTTCTTTGATGAGAATTTGATGGAATCCCGATATGACAATATCAAAACACTATGGTTTGGTGTCGAAGCATACTTTGGTCCTTGGGAGTTAGGATTGAAAGTGTTGTCCCTAGGCACCAAGAAGGGGGGTTGAATTGGTGTTTAAAAATTTAAAATAAGGATGAAGAGAAGAAGAAAGAAATGTAAGGACACAAGGTTTTATAGTGGTTCGGCCAAAACAATCCCTACATCCACTCCCCAATCACTCAATTGGGTATTTTACTAATTCAATGGTGTTTTCAAGCTCACACCCAACTTACTACAACTTGTGTTTTAATGGCTAACACATAACCTTACAATAAAGTGTTTTCTAGGCTAACACAAAACCTTACT
>CATIWR010560735.1:0-27361 GCA_949677035.1 Omphalea diandra | reverse complement strand
GTAATGGTGCGTCTGTACCCTGAATCTGGGTATGAGGACGTTTGGTCCTTTCATGCGTGCCATATTTCAAGAAACAGCGCTTAGCTGTAAAAACCAAAACATGGTTTTGCTATTTGACAGAGTCTGGTCTGAGATCAGAGGGATCAAAGGGAGCAATCAACTATGGATAAGAGAAGGATTTTGGAGTTTTATGGCAGAGGATCTTGAGTTTTGTTGTCAGATGAGATCCAAAGGATGGGAAATTTACAGATTTTATATTAAAACTGCCTGAGTTTGTTGTTTTGTCTTTTTATGTTTATCTTAGCTTTGTGAATTTGCCTATTCTCTTTCTTTTTAGTCCATTGGTGCTCATCATTTAGGCTTAGAATTCGAATCTTAATTCGAGCTTAATTAAAAAGAAAGAAAAAGATATTAACATAAGAGTAGATTGCATAATTGGCTTGTTTTGTCCATGAGCAGTTGGCAATGCACTTGGTTTGGATTGCTTGAGTGCCCTTATCCCTTCTAGTCCTACATCAGAATATACATGAATTTGGACTGCTTTCGATCCAATACCTTTCTTTATCGTTAGCAATCAAAGAAGACTTTGGATCACACACACATGATCAAGATGGAGATGGAAATGGCTCTAAAATAGCTTGCCATCCTCAATCTTAGTATTATTGGTTTTAAAAAAATGTATTCAAAATAATCAACTACGTGCATTTGAAAGAGACTAAACTAACACCAAGTGAATCAGCCTTGATTGTTATGTATGTAAGTATAGCTTAATTTTCATGTGGGCTACTGCTAGGTAGCTAGAAGCAGGAGGATTAATTGTTGATAAGTGCTAGTACCTGTTGCAAAATACTCCTCCAGCTCAGTATAACTTTGGAACAAAGATGGGTCTTTTCTTTTCTTCCATCATCATTATTACAAGGCAAAAAAAGAAAAAGAAAGAGTGATTTATGGGTCTATATTACTCCAGCATGATGAGACAGAGGTCCAGTAGTAGGGAGCTACATGTAACAAGAAAGAAGAACAGAGAAATAGTACGTACATGCACTAGAAACATGGCCACATATTGAAACAGCTGCAGCATATGCTAGCAGGTACCAACTGCCCAACCTCTTATTATCATCATCAGTTCAGTTCATATCGTACGGTATGTGATACAACCCACCAACTCTATAATAAAGAACAAACAAAGCCTTCCAATTCCAACATCGCATCTTCATTAATGCATTGGATGGCTAGAAGAAGACGATTTCCCATTTCCCGAGTCAATTGGGTTTCACAGGTCATACCTAATAAACTTGCACATTAATATGTTGAGAGGATATCCTATAAAGGATTCATGCATGCATTGAGCTTAATTCATTTCATAAGACAATATGCATAACTGACTAGCCACTTGTTCCTTTGTATACCCCTTATTATTATTATTATTTTTACGCATTGAATAACTAGCTCCTTGTTCCTTTGATCTTAACCCAATCATGGTGTTGCTCTACAAGCGCAGTTCTGATCTTTTTACGTAAAATTTTCAGGTATAAGGAGATAATAACCTATCAGAAGAGAGGAGGGAATCAATCTTTGGGATTGAATTGGGGACAGCGTAAGAGCATTAGCTTTGATCGAAACTGATGAACTTGAATTGAAATGCTGTATCATGCTTTTGAGATACATACCCTTATTTGTTTTCTTGAAACTAAGACCTTTTATCACTTTTTACTAATTAATTACTGTATGGCAATCATGCATTCCATGCAACTGCGTTTACTCTGTAGAAACAGAATTTTTCAGATATTGGATATAATGGCGCAGAACTCGGGAAGATTCAGAACTGTGGCACTGCCGGCTTTATATTTACTCTTTATCACTTTAAAAAGGAAAAATTATCACACTTCATGGGTTCTAATCAAATTGAGTCAAGTTCAAACAATGTTAAATTCAAGTTTGATTCTATTATATAACTTAAAATTCAGCTCAAATTTGATTGAATTTTATATTTTAAGATAGAACTTAATTTGAAGAAATATTTGAAAAATATTCAAATTTAATTCAGTTTAATTCAATTATTTATATAAGATTTTTTTTTATAATATTAGATTTAAAATTAAATAACCTTGAAATTTAGATTTAAATTGACTTTAATCAATTACTTAAATGTAATTAAATATAAAAATAATATGATAAAAGGATTAAAAAGTTGACATTATCTAAACTCATGAATTTTTTGTATTAAGTATTTTAGTATTTAAACTCAGTTTATCAATCTACTTGATAAATTTAAATTCAAATTCGATTTGATTAATGTCCAATGAATCTTGAGTAAATCATAAATTGTTTTAAGTTCGTTTATACTATACAATTCGTATATTCTGGACCTAGTTTCATGTTGCATCATTGATTTGACTCTTAAAATAATGTACATACAGTTAAAAATTAATGTACATGCAGTTCAATACTAATGTGCATCCAAAGATTAATGTACATGCATTTCAACGCATGTATAGTTCAATATTAATATATGTGTAGTTAAAGGTCAAATGTACATGTAACTCAATATCGTTATATATTAGTTTGAGTCCATAAAACAATACGAATGTAGACACATAAAACAACATGAATATACAGTCATAATGCAATATGAATACGAGATGATATAATTTGCGCCTATCGTATGCATGAATTTAACTAATTTTGATTTCAGATGGGCCTCGGCCCGATTAAATTTAACAAGAACAAAGGTCTTGTATGATAGGTTAATACAGGGAGGCATGTGACATTTTTATTTATATATTTTCTATATGTTTTTTTAAAAGAATTATTTTTCTATTTTTTCAAGGAAAGCTGAAATTGATGCTCCATCCAATCCAATCACAGAAAATCTTTTCAAAAAATAAAAAATCAAAGAAAATCCAAAGGTTCTGAGGAGAGTCCAAAGGCCAATAAATCGGCTGTTCAAAAGGACAACCATACACTAATTTGCAGTGCATCAAATCGTGTGACAGGATGCCACGATGACATGTTCTCACCAAAATGCATGCACTATTTTCCACATCATTTATTTTTTATTTTTATCAATATTATTTTTTTGGTATTATATGAATAATATTTTTGTTTTGTTATTTTGCCTATTAAGCATGTAAAATAATATGAAATTTGTATAATTATATTATCATATTGCTAAATTTAAAATTTTAAAAATAGTATTAAAAAGACACGCTTTATCACAGTTTTATATGATCTAAAAACACTTGATTACACTTTTTCAAAAAAAAGAAAAAAACTTTATTATACCAATTAATGAAAATTAATTTATTGTACAATGTATAAATGAAATTAACCAATAAAATTGATTAATTTTATGTTTGTTTTTGTCAACAGCATAATTTTATAATATACTTTTTTTATATAATGCTTAATTTCAAAAAGAATTATATTCATATTTGAAATTTTTCTATCATATGCTAAATCTTGTTGTTCGCTACATTAATTATATTATTTTTATATATGAAGAAAACAAAATAGCATTTTAATAAATAGAAATTCTATATAAATATGAGTTAAATGTTTCATATTTTCAAATTCTATTAAATATCAATAATACTTTTCCTTGTATATTATGGATTCCTACTTGTTAATATTCTGAAATGTCATTGAAAATTCTCTTTTAATTCTTTTTCTATCCTATTAAGGATTTTCAACAAGAAACTCTTATTTTTTTTAATCAACGAAATTCAAATTTAATTTTAAATTTTCTTTTATATCTTTTTCTATGCTATTAACATATTGCCCTTTTTATCTTGATTGACATGCTATCTATATAAATAAAACAGTATAGATAATATAGCATAAATAATTATTTTATGAAATTTTGAATTCAAGATAAGTAATATTATTTAATTGTGTTTTTATTTCAGTGTATGAGAGATTTAATAGGCCAAATCAGTGTTAAGCTACACAAAGAAAAGATAGTCCTATCCTTTTAGTAATTCTTATCAAATTAATGAAGCCTCTCATCATAATACTGGATAAAGAAAATAAAACTCAAAATTCTTACTTCTCATAAAAATGCACTTTATCACTAAGTTATGTCATATATATAATTGTGTTGTTATATTCACAATTAATATCAGAATTTTTAGAAAAATATGGAGAGCTATCTTACTTTAACGAAAGTGGTATTAATGCATTTAGTGGAAATTATATCTTTGTAGTTTAAGTTGAATGAAGTCATCAAATTAAATATAGGAATTTGTCGTCTTTATCTCTTTTTTTTAAAAAATAATTTTACACTTTTAAACTTTAGAGCTACTGTGGGATAGTTTTCAACTTTAAATAGATATTTTTATCTCATTTATTAGTTTTTATTTATTTTATTTCTTATTATTAAGAGTTTTTATTTGTGATTATTATTTTATTCTTTCTTTTAATAGCTATATTCTCTTTTTGTCCAAAGTTTTGAGTTTGAAATTAATTATTTAATAGTTTAGTGATATTAAATTATTGATAATTGTTTTTTAGATTTGATTTGACTTATTATATAAATTTCAATTCGCATCATATTATATTATTATATTTAGTGCAAATTTTAATAATTAATAAAAATATAGAATTATCAAAGAATATTTCGGAAAAAAACAATATTATGATTTTAAAATTGAAATAATATGTAATTATTAATTATATTGAACATCAAATTCGTAATTTAAATTATAAAGATGTATATTTTTAAAAATGTGGTACTAATTGTAAATGAGAAGATATCTTACTCTTAAAAGTTATATGCATATAGAAATTAATCATCTTAAAAATTTTAAAAATGATATTACAAATTTCATAGAAGATTAATAAACGACTTACACAAATAAAATCACCCATTTTTGCAATATGGATTAAAATAATAATAATAATAATAATAAGTAAAAGAGCACATACCATGTGAATGGAGGTCACAGATATTAAGTGACTGGGCTCTGCTCCTACTACCAAGATTCAAATAACTTATGCTCAAAAAGTAGACAAAGATAAAAGAGAATGTGGTCACAAGACTTGGGACCCATTCAAAAAGCATAGTTTGGACAACTAAACTCAAATAATTCCCCCACTTCACATGCTTTTTATGAATTTTGATGATCAAAATCGCATTATTTTATTTACCCATTTAAAGGTCTGATTTAATGCAATAATAATTTTGGCCAATACTCTGCTGTAGGCCTAATGTAAGTTTGGCCATTTTGCTTCAGTAACACCAAGGACCATTCCAATTTCCTATCCTAATAATGCCTCTTTGTGCTATATGTATAATAATCTATTTGACTAACATAATTACTAATAATACACATGTATTCAATTCAAGTTGCCCCAACTCTAATCCTGTTTCTTCTCTCCATTGAGCTTTGTATACTTTCTCTGGCATGCCTTAATGCATCAAGAACTTCATGAATATTTTTGTTAACTAATTTCAACTCACTGCTCTTGTCTGTGGTGGTGGGTGCTGCCAAACTCACTGGAACTAATGCCAATGAGTTATCCACATCCTCCTCATTATCACTTTTACTGCTTCCATTTCTCTCGTTCTCCACCACAAGAGCTTCTGAGTTTGAACAGCTGAAAAACAATAATCAGAATTTTGACCATAATTAGCTAAAAAACCTAAATATCATGCAAAATATTACGTGGTATTAAGCAATAATCAACAAAGGACAATGCAGGCTGAATAGGATTTACCGATGAGAATATGCCTTTGAATCTTGACAACTTGGAGCAGATTGGTGTAGAGGTGAATCTTTGAGGGTAAGGTCAGGATTGACCACTGAAGTATGTTGAGTTCTTGAACTCTCTTGAATGGGAAGAGGAGAAAGATTTAAAGTGGATGCAGTGGAATCTTGGACATTCTCCTTGGATATAGAGTCTTCATGGTCTTTGTTGCCTGAAGTACTGGTATATGATAATGAACAAGAAAACCCACAAATCTCAGATGAACTTGACTGCTCTAATCCCTCCATTGTGGGAGAAATTTCCAAGGACTCCAGCTTGTTCAACAAGAATTTGAGCTTTTTATCTGCTTTTTGTCTCAATTTGATCTCTTCTCTGAGCTTGTTCTCTAGTTCTATCAACTGCGCAAAAGAAATTAAAGATCTCACCATTGCTACATTGTAGACGTCTGGGAATTAAGAAAAATATAAAGATGCATGCAGTGACACGAATGACCCAATAAATCAAGAAATGAACAGACCTTATTGCCCATGACTTCTGCTTCTTCTTTAGCAACCCTTGAAGCCTGTCTCTCTGCAAGCAATCTTCCTCTTAGGCAGTCTAGAGTCCGCAAGCTATCCTCTGCTTCCATTTTCTGGCTGTGACCGAGAGACCGCAACCCCATCACATTGTGAGAGAGGAGGAGATAGACATAAGATTAAAGAAATAAACAAGAAGAGGAAGAAGAATGCACCTCCATCTTTTGTTATCCTTGGCAGTAGAATCTGCCATTTTATTTTCTTGTGGCCTTTGTAAAGCAGCTTGATTGAGTTGCACCCTCAAAACTGCAGAAGACCCCCTTCTGCCTCACCTAACACTGGTGTTCTAAATACACTTCAACTTAAACTGTTTCATAATTTTATGTGGAAATTCTTGGACAGCTGACAAATGTGACTCTTTTTCTTTTTCTTCTGGGTGGGGATCTTTGGACTAATTAATGCTGAGTAATAAATTTGCTATCAGCGTTTGGTGTCTTTCTCAATCCGAACACCTTAATTATACTGAAAATCTGCTCGTTGTGTGCATTATCTATATAGTTGATGATAGTTGACGATTGGTTTAGGCCATACCACTGCACTTTATACTGAAATGGTTTTTAAAAATTTCTTTTGTTTGATTAGTTTGAATTTAAGCCAAATAAAATCTAATATTGGATTTTCATTTTAAATTTAAGTAGACGAATGCAATTTGAATTTGAATTTAATTTTTATAATTTATATTATCATTTAAAATGAAAGAAAATTTCAAAATCTTCCCACAATAAATTCACAATAATATGCACCTTTAACAAATAATCCTAAGTTTTCATAAAGATTAATGACATTTTTGATTAATTTTTAAAAATATAATAAATAGATGCCAAAAAAAAAATTGCAGTTTCATATTTTATTTTAAAATAATAAAATAAAATTTGATGAAAATCGTGAAAATTATACTTAAAAATGATACTATTTTAATAAGCATTCAAATATAATACCTCATGAAAAGTTTATATTTTTTTATAAAACATAAAATTATAATTAAAAAATGATGCTCCTACTTAAAGTGCAAAATTATCCTATCATACATACTCTCTCTCTCTCTCTCTCTATATATATATATATATAAACAAATATTCAAGTTGGAGTCTGGCCCATTTTTTTAGGAGAAAATACGCAAATGTTCATTTATTATTATTATTATTATTATTACTATCGAACACAAATTCGCTTATGAATTGATTTAAAATTCAAAAATGGAAAAAAATATCACGGCACATAAAGTACCAAATTTTGATGGTGCTTCTTCCTGTACTGTCACGTGACTGACAGTCTCCGACCCTATCTTCTTCCTTACCTCTTTTTTCAAATCCTTTTTGGCTTGGCTAATTAATTATTTGGTAGATTCATACATTATTGTTGTTATAAATATTTTTAATAAAATAATTTAAATTTTTTATTTAAATGAATCGTCAATATTTTAAATTTTTATTTATTTTGAAATACATCGTTAAAAATAAGAAAAAAAAGTAATTTTCTGAATTATTTCTCATGTTAATGAAAATTTCTTATTCATTTTCCATTCAATAAAGGTTTTACAATAACAATGGACTAAAGTGTGACCCATTGTCTTTGTCTTCCATAACTGGTCCTCACCATTATTGGTATTTCAATTTAAGACCTTCAAAAATCAGCCAAAAAATTAAAAATATTTTCATTCATATATATTAATTTTATTATAAACGGATCATTAATTTATTTTATATAATGACATGAAGGTTAAAATTACTTTTAATTATATTTTGTGAATATAGCATATAAAAGATAAAGATTTTTCAACTTCAATTAGTGTTGAAGTTGGAAATGATAAGTACTTGTTTTTGGGTAATAGAAATAAAAATAAGAACACAGTGATGACTCAAAGAAAGAGACAATTTTTAGTAGCAAATGCCACCCCCCCTAACTAGATACACATATATCTATGTAGGCTATGCTTTTATTGAGCCTTTTTTTTTTTTTTTTAATCTAAAAGGAGAAACTACAATGTTAATTGGAAGAGTATATTTTGATCAATTTTTTTTTTAAAATTTTGAACAATCAAATATGGTTTCTGAAAAGTATTAATAATTCGCAAAACAATATTTATCATAAATTCTAATATATATATATATAATACTAACATTAACATATAATGTTATGTATAATTTTCATCCATATTGTAAAATATACTTCATTTTAAATTCTATATTTACACTAACATATGCACCTTAAAGGCCACGTTATATGTAATAATTATTGCAAGTTAAGCAACATCACATTCTCATAATTCACAATTTTCTTCTTTTTTTTTTTTAAAAAAAATCTCTTTGTCTTGAGAAAATTAAGAGGGTGCTGTCCTTTAAAATGCGCTGTAATGTCTTCGAGCTTCGTGTATCATAAAGACAAACTGGGCCAATGTCGGAGAACAAATTGGGCTTTGAAGACCCACCAAGGTTCTTAGACCATGAACTCCTATACATATAATAGGGATCCATCACAAGTATGAGAAATAAAAAAAGAACTGCACTTTTTTCTTTGCATAGGTTTCTTCTTTCGTTCATCTTTTCTTTCCTTTGCAAAGGTTTCTTTCGTAAAAAGTTTTATATTTTCTTTCCTTTTAAAGTTTTAAAGTTTTACGAAATAATCAATTATATATATTATATTTTCTTTCTTAAAAAGTTTTATAATATAAATTATATGTATTTTATATTTTTTTTTATCTTGTTTCATTTTTTTTTATCTTGTATTTAAATTTATCTGAGCATCATAATACAAAATGGGCTCTGCATCTAAAGGTTCAATATCATAATAAGCCCACCATCTTTGCATGTAAAGAAGAAAAGCTTGAGCGCAATAAATATTGCTCATTGCACCAAATGGGTTCCAAATTTCTCAACCCATTGAAGACTAAAACATAAAGATTGTTGTTTTTTATACTACCCGAAAACTCATTTCGAATTAGGAGCAAATTTGAAATAATTCAAAAATTAGATTGGATAAACGTCAATGTCATAGATCGAGTCAAATTGACTCAAATGAATTAACATGTGACTCTAACTAATTTAACATGTTAATATATATAAAATAGAATAATTAAATAAAAAAGAAATTTATTTTAAAAATATTTAAATCATTTAATTAAATTCAAATTTAAATTTTATTTTATTTTTTAAAATATGTTTGACATTTTTATATTTTTAATAAATTTATTAATTTTATTGTGCCAAATTATAATTTTTTATTTATAATAACAAGTTATTTAGTGAGAATAAAGTCATTTATTGTGATAAAATAATATTATCATTTTTATAAAATTATTTAACACATTTATCAAATATTATTATAATAATATTACTTCTTACATCTAATTTGGTAGGTAATAAAAATTTGACACCAATATATTGTGATAAAAGAGTTTATATCATAATTTATTTTGGATACTCATTTGTTATAATAATAATTTTTGAATTAAAATTTTTGGGCTCAATGACTCAAAATATTCAAATATCTTCACCAATTTGTAATTTTATTCAAAATTTCTAATTAAATTAATTACACCATGATTTGATGAATTGGTTTTTTAATTGTTCCTCGAGTCAAAATTAATATTTAGTAAATTATATATTTAGACTCAATTCACCCTTATATTTTTCAATTTGTTCAATTAGATTCAAATTTTAGTTTAAATTTTACTAAAATAATATTTTTGTTTGTACTCAATTTAAATAATTTTTCACAAAAATATATAAATTTTATTTTTATTTTAGTTGATAAATAATTAATTTTACATCAATTTCATGTTTTTAATTATAAAATATTTTTTTATACAATTAAATAATAAACTAATAAAATCCTTAAATTTTATTTAAGGATAAATTTTTTGAGAATGTTCATATTTATATCATGTAATTGATTTAAATATTTCTTAGAAGTTTTATTTTAAATGATTTAAATACTATTATTTAAATTATATAAATTAATTTTTAATGAGAGATTGAAAGAAATGTTTTAAATGAGTGATTGAGATATTTATAAATTATAAATTCAAATTACATAAAATTTTAAAAATTAAAATTTAAATACAAAGTTATCATATAAAATTATATAATAAATTTAATTAAATAAAAAAGAGATAAAATTGAATAAAAAATTAAAAGTATTATTTTAATTAAGCTCATGTAATTAATTTTTAAATATTTTTAAAGCTTTCATTTTAAATGATTTACATAATTTATTATTTAAAATATAAAAATTAAATTTTTAAGGAGAAATTGAAAGAATTTTTTTTAAAAATAATATATTGAGAGATCTTATGAATTATAAATTTAAATTTCAAAATTTTATAGATTTAGATATAAAATTCAGTTTTTTCATGTAAAAGTATATATAATAAATTTAATCAAGCAAAAAAATGGTTAAATTGAATACAAAATAAAAGTTTCATCTTAATTGAGCTCGTATAATTAATTTCCTAAATATTTTTTAAAGTTTTTATTTTAAATGGTTTATATTTTTTTAAGGAGAGATTGAGAGATTTTTTTTTTGAGAGATTTTATGAATTATAAATTGAAATTGAAATTTTTTATTTTTTAAATATAAATTTAAAATTATAAAAATTCATCATACAAAAGTATATAATAATTTAATTAAAAAATGAGATAAATTGATTAAAAATAAAATATCATCTTAATTAATCTCATTTAATTATTTCCTAGAAGGGTTTTTTTCTATATAGTTTAAAAATTTTATTATTTAAAATAAAAATTGAATTTATAAGAAGATTGAAAGAATTTTTTTAAAAAATGAGAGATTGAGAGATTTTATGAATTGTAAATTTAAATTTTAAAAAATTAGAATTCATCACATAAAAGTACATAATAAATTTAATTAAGTAAAAATAAAATTAAATAAAAATAAAGATATCATATTAATTAAACTCTAAACTTAATTTTAGATTTGATTGAACTAATTGAAAGTATAATGGTCAATTTAGTCTAAATATACATTTTACTAAATTTTAATTTTAACTTGAGGTATAATTAAAATAAATTTGTCAAATTAGAGTGTAATTGACTTAATGTAGAAATTTGAATACAATTACAAATCACATAATCGTTTGAATTTTTTAGATCATTAAACTAATTTTTTATCATAATTTTTAAATGATTTAATATATAAAAAAGAAATTTACCCTTTATTTTATTATAATGATAATAAATTTGATTTTTACCACTATAAACTCACATATTAAGATAAAATTAATTTTATCACAGAAATTTTTATTATAATATATAAAATTATTAATGATTTGTTACCATAAAATATTATATGTTTATTTGTAAATTAATTTAAATTTTGATATATGACTTGAATATAATTGTATATGGACTTAGTTCAATTATTTGTTTTAATTATATATAGTGGTTTGCTTAAAAAATAAATTATATTTAATTTATTAAGCATTTGAATAAAAATAAATTTTTTTAATCAAGTTTCGTTTTATATAAAATTTGACTAAAAATAATTTTTAAAAGAAAATTATTTTTTAAAAAAATTATGAGAAAATTTGTATAAATGATAAACAAATTTCAAATATATATTTAAAAATTGAATAAAGAATAATCCGTTCCGAAATATAAATTTTAAAAATAAATTTGAAATTGACAAAAAATCATTTTTGCATATATGATCCGATAAATAACTTGAACCAACCTAAAATGCAGACGATCCGAACCCAAACTGAAAATAATCTGACCTAAAAAATAACTCAATCGAACCCATTTGTTGTCTCTACCAAAACATGATGTAGGAAGATACAGGAGAAAAAAACGGTTTCAGTTCACAATATGTGTGTTTCTCATGATCCAATCTGCGCAGTCTAGTTTGGGGCCTTTGTTTTCTTTTCTTTTTGTGTAAAAGAAAAAAAAAGTTATGATTCCCAAAAATTGATGGCTTCTTGAGCAGTGCAGATCTCTTGGTTGAGTAATATATATATATATATTGAGAAACTTATGGAGTAATATATGTTAAATATAAAATTATGAAATATTATTGATAGAATATAAGAATTATATAGATTTTATTTTATTAGTTGATTCATTATGTTACATGATAAATTTAATCCATATTAAAATTTCTCCTCATGAAATCACCATCCAATATATAATAATATCATGATTTTAAACATAAAAAAAAAAGAAAGAAAATTATGTTACATGATAAATTTAATCCGTATTAAAATTTCTCCTCATGAAATCACCATCCAATATATAATAATATCATGATTTTAAACATAAAAAACAAAGAAAGAAAATTACAAATTACTGTCATTTCATAATCATATGAATGCACCACTACAATTATAGAATTGACAATTTGATAGATAAATAGTTGAACAGATTAATTGTCATACCCTAAACGTACCTAAATGCCAAAAAAATATCTATTATCCATTCCCTGCATTTATTTATGTAGCTTCTACTGCCCAAAAAAACCCTTAAACCACACGTGTCTCTATCACCAACATATCACCCTTTACACTACCATCTCAACCATTCATTATATACCCCCATCAACTCCACACCCACTATGCTATGGTCCACCACCACCAACTCCAACTTAGATTGCCACTTATCACCAAGTAATCAGGTTCGTTCGCCAAGAACTGTCTCCCCACCAATCTTTATCACAACATTCCACAGCCGTTGGATCTCTCCAAAGGTATCTTCAGTAGGTAGCTGAAACCTGCAATATGGGCAAGTATTCCTCTTCTTTAGCCATGGCAATATACACATCCAATGAAACAAGTGTTTGCATGGCAATTCGCACACATCTCTCCCTTGTTTCATCTCCTCTTTACATATCCCACACTCCCCTTTTCCACCCTCGCTCACCTGCACCGCCGGCAGCGCCACCACCGCAGCTGGTGCAGCCGCCACCTCCCTCCCCTCCTTCCCTAAACAACTACCCATTGCAGTAACAAACCTCCAACACCTTATTATCATCTCAATATAAGGAGAGAGCACTCCGCCATAATGAACTCCAATGCTAGACTCATGGGTAGGACATAAAATGTTATGAGCCCACCGTTTAATCAAGATTTCCCGCCATGCGGAACGTGGAGCATTAAGTAAGATATCAGGGTTATGTTGGTGGACATCACAAAGCAGGAGGAGAAGTAGTGCGGAGTCAAGATCACGCTGTTTGGTGGTGGTGGTGGAGGAGGGATAGGGATGGGGATGTGGGTGGAAATGACGGGTGAGGTGGTGGAGGGAGAAGAGGAGATGGTTGGCAATGAGGAGAGTTTTGTGAGGGAGGGGAAGTGAGTGAAGGTGATGGAGAGCGAGGGAGAAGGAGGATGGAGAGGAAAGGAGGGAGGAGAGGCGGTGGTGATGATGGAGAGTTTGTGAGAGGATGGAGCGAGTGAGATCAGAAAACTGGGGAGAAGTGAGTGTGGAGAGAGCGGTCATAAGAATCATGAATGTTTCTTCTTCTTGTTCCATTATGTATGGGATCCTGTGCCTGCCAACTGGTGCGATTCACTCTGTGGATCTTCAAGTTTTTGAGGGAATGTGCGGCATTTTATCTGGAGTTTCGACCGACTCTTTCCTTGTCCTAATGACAAAAGTCTCCCTCTTCCTTTTTTTTTTTTTTTTCTTTTAAAAAATAAAAAAATAAATTTAAATAAATAGTACAAATATAGAGTTGCAGAACTTGAAATAGTTAATATAATTTTCTACTAAATCTTTTCAAACAGTAAAGAATATGATTTGTAGGATTAGATCGATTGATAGAGCATTTAATCAGCTAAATAATGAAAAATATATTCCACTTTCAACTATTTACTCTTTATTTGATTTGGAAAATATAGATATGTTATAATAAATGAACACGACTCGTCGTATTATCAAACTAATAATAAAACATTAAATTTAAACACAAACGAGGCAAAATATCAATAATGACAATCAAGCAAGAGCAAAATATAATACAAAAGCCTATAACAATATGAGATCATAAAATCTCAATAATTGAGAAATCATGATCCATTTTGTAAAGAGTAGATCTAAATATTATTTAAGTAAAAAAAAAAAAAAAGAGAGAAAGAAAAAGTAGAATAGAGTTTAGTTTTGAATCAAAACAAAATTAAAAATTAATTTGAAATATTCATGAAAAATACAAAAAAAAAAATCTGACAAGAGAGACTAATTTTTAGCTAAAGATGACCTACTAAAATTTAATCTCGGCAATTTAAATAAATAACAAAGGATGAGAGACAAAAAAATAGGATTAACATAAAGCACAAAACTCTCCCTCTCCCTAATTGTGTTAATTATTGACTTTTATTAAAAAAATATTTGCATTCCATTTTTCAGCTGACTACATGTTACCTAGTCATAAATCATTTTTCATACCAGAAAATGTATTATTAAGCATTGAATTTTTAATCATAATGGAGAGAATTTGTTTCCCTAAAAGCAAAAGAAAAAAAAATATATGTATATATTAGCAGAGAAAGTATTATTATTAATCATAATGGTGATTAGAAATTAGAATAGATAATTGCATGTGATGGGTTCATCCACAAACCTTGGACAAAACAGTCTTTTCCTGTGTGTCTCCAATCCCATGGGTCCTCTTCTAGCAAAAAGGAAGTTGTTGAATACTGAAGTTGGGAACAACAGGGGCAGGGGAATGTAGGGTTTTTGTTCACATGGACGCGACCACGTTTGCTATTCCTTTCCTTTCATTATCTCTTATTATTAGTGTGCGAAACAAGCACAACATGGGCGAAATAATAATTGGCCCATCCATGGCTTCTTTCTCTTGTTTCATATAACTCCAATTATTGATGAAAAAAATTGGTGTAACTTAGCAAATCACCCACATTAAGTTTTGCTCTTGCCAGTTACCACGGCCTTTTGTCACCCTTTGACTATTGAAATTTGCATGCACCGCCTGCCTTAATCTCGAAATGTGTACAGTTTTGGTAATATGTCTCCAATTGCCATTCTCCAATGCCTGATAATGAGGACAAATTTAGGGGTAATCCCAATCTTGTTATCTCCTAGCCTGAAAATGGATTGCCAATATCTTTTGGTAACTGAAGTCGTTATTTTTGCAACGTATGATTTCATAATTAAGCAAACTAGCAAGGTCAATTGGGTAACTAACTATTGATTGATCAACCAGTTGGCAGAGACAAGTTCTATTGCCTTGAAATTTACTAGTGCAAGATGAAGGGCAAGTCTTGGCATAGGAGCCAGTAAATTAAAGTCAATAGGCATAATAGATTATGTCCCCTTTTAAGGGAGACAAAATGATACTACAAAATTATGAGATGTACCAACTAAAGAAAAAAAAGGAACTAAAGATTATCCTTACAGTTAAGATGCTTGCAAGCGATGATTAAGCAACTAGAATCCTAAAAAGTAGAGATTTAGTATTCCCAAAAGCTTTAGCAACTGACCACAGAAAGCTTACAGATTTGAAAAGAGAAAATGATTCTTCATAGGCCTATGTATCAGTCTGAACACTTCCATCACCATTCTTTTTCTCTTTTATATTCTTTTCTGCGCTTGAGATTTCTCGTTCAATTTCTTGCAGAACTGCATACAATTTGAGTAATTGAGATGCAGATAGCTGGAAAGCCTTTCGAGTTTGTGAACTGCACAGAATGATAACCTATATGTGCTGCCAATCATTGATTTCTTGCTCAACCCCATTGCTCCCTTTTATAAATCATGACTGCCTGAAGTTGGTAAGAGCCAGCAAATAGATGATATCACAAGTGCCCGTTTGCTCGCTAACACTCTTGATAGAAGGAGCAGGCGCTGGAGTGCTGCAGCTTGAAAACTTAAAACATCATAAGAATTGTGGTCAATTCCATAAATATTAATCCTTCTAGCCACAGGTATTCTGACCATAACATATTTCAGGCTTGTTGAATATAAAAAATGCAACTTGCTAGGCGCTCCTCAGGATGAAGCTAGTGATGCACATCAAAACATACTTCACATTGAATCATGTTTATACTTGAAATTTAGTGTTCAACTGTAAACTCTCTCCTCATTATGCTCTCGCTGTGAAACATTCTCTTCGTCTCTTTTCATTCCAAGTAATCCTTCCAAAAACACACGCATATCTTCAGCATTTTTACTAGATTTGTCCATTGCAATAAAGTTTCGTAGTCCTCCAGTTTCTATCCAGCTATTGCCTGGCATCTCTTTAGACCAACTCTATTCATCCTTTCTCTAATCTCATCAGATTCTTTCCCTCTTCCTGCCAGAGAACACAAATTGGCCATGATGACCTAATTCCCAGCATTTTCAGGTTCAATTTCAAACAAATGATCACAGATGAACTTGCCAAGTTCAACATCGCCAGAGACAGAGGCTCCATCAAGTAATGCACCCCAAACTTCTGCACTTGGCTCCATTGGCATTTTAGAAACAAACTCTTTAGCATCACTGATTTTATTAAAAGATCAAATCCAACCGAACAAACTGATTTTATTAAAAGATCAATTTTTTTTAAATTATAACAGAACAAACTGATTTTATTGAAAGTGTAACGGGATTTAGTCTAAAACCAAGCGCCTGCATTTCCCTAACCAAACCTAGAACTCGCTCATGTTGATTATTTTGTGCTAAACCTGAAATAGCTGCATTCCAGGTGCTTAATAAATAATTTTTGGTTCGTCTAAAAAGATCCATAGCCTGATCAACATGCCCATGAAGCATGAAACCAGATATAATAGCACCATAAGTAACCTCATCCTTTTCACTCATCTCCTCAAACGCTTCCCTTGCATAATCCAGACTCCCACATTTGGCATACAATCCCATCAAAGTATTATAAACTGAAACATCCATTTCAACCTGATTGTCAACAACATACTTATGAACTTCCATTCCAAAAACAAGATCCTTGGTCTGTCCACACGCTTGCAAAACACTGACCACAGTAACCCGTTAGGCTTAAACCCAGCATGAGAATATCCCGAAATCACGGAATTCCACGTCACCACATCCCTCTTCCTCATTGTATCAAACACTCTCCTGGCCAAACCCAAACCCAAATCACCATCATCATCACATTTTGAATAACACGTAATCAAAGAATTTTCAACGAAGATATCAGTATCGAACCCATTTGTCAAAAAAAAAAAAACCATGGACTTGCTTACCCAATTTAACATGGCTAAACAATTGCAAACAAGACAGCGATTTTAACAAACACGTGATGGAGACATTGTCAGTCCTGGTGTCGAGTGAAGTGGAAGAGGCTAACATGAGAATAGGTTGAAAGCATTTTGGTGGCAGTCGTGGAGGGAGTAGGCAATAAGCATGGCATTGCAAGAGAAGGTGTTCTTGCCGGGAATTAGATTGAACACCTTGCGGGCGTAGGCTAGATGGTTGGTTTTGGCGTAGACAGTGAGTTTTGAAGCGAGGAAGTTATGGGGAGTAATAGAGAAGAGGATGAGGCGAGTATGGAGTTGCTTGGCTTGAAGAGGAAGACGGTGTTTGGTAAAATGGTGGAGGAGGCGACCGTACAACTCATCGTCGACACCGGCCCTCATTCATTCATTTACTAAACTGACTGTTTGGCGCGGTTTTTAATATTCGCGTGAAATGGAACGACGTCGTGGTGAGGTCGCAATTGAATCCATTTATGGGTTGCCTTGGGGAAGCGTTACAGCTTCAAAAAGCGGAGCTGCAAGTTGCTATCAGACAAGAAAACTGAAACGAGGAGAAGAGCTGAAGATGGTACGCCGCCCATAATCCTCGTGAGATGAGGATTAGAATGCTCGCTCTTTTTCTCCATTGTCTTTCCACTCCTTACTGGTAATTAACCCCATATTCCATGCCTCTTTCTTTTCTTCCACCAAATCACTGTGCCTATTGTATTTTTATGGAATTTCGATGAAATATTTTATTAGTGATGTTTGTTCTTAGAGTTCTTGACACAGGAACGCTAGAATATGCACAAATTGTTGTTTGAGCTTAAACATTTAGTTGTGGTTGAGGAAATTAGGGTTTCCTTCAACTTCTATTTTAAGTTAAATGTAGAATAACCAGTGTAATGAATGAATCGTTTATTAAGAAAAAAGTTGAGAAATTGTAGAAGCAGGGAAAGAATCAACTAGCAATAATCTAAAGACTATATTCAAGACTAAAGATTAAAAATAAGTATATGCTTCTATTAACTCTCTTGGTTCTCTTGAGAACAGCAAGGAAGACTGGTTTAAACCCTCTCCATTCTTAAGCATTTCACGCATCTTGATAATTTAGGGCAAAGGAAATTTGATGTTTAAATATAAATAGTTTGTTGTGGTCATTTGGCAGTCTTATACAAACCTTGGTTCAGAAAAATTTTTTTGTTAATATTTGTACTGCGCTTTCTCAAAAAAACATGACCATTTGCTGCATGGAGGCCATCTTTCGTCAAAGGCTTGGTAAACTTATCTAGTCATCTCTGCTTAATTGTTGGAACAAAATTTTAGGCCAGTCCACAGATCATTTAAGCTTTGACTGGCTGATAATGAAGTTAGAATGTGCTTGAGTGTGGGACTGTGTCCAGTGTTAGCATATTATGCTTGCCAAGCTTTCAACTTCTCTTCCTATAATTATTTCTCAGTTTTTAAAGCTTCCAGCTGTTGAATTATACATGTTGAAGGATCATTTGGATATTTCTTGTATTTTCAGATTTGTTAATTCCTTTCATAAGCTGTTGAACAGAGAGAGAGCTAGAAATGGATAACACAACCAAAGAGCCAAACTCAGAATCTTTACCCACAGGTGTTTTTGACTTACCAGGGGAACCTGCTATTATTATTAATGGAGTGCCGGACATCTCTCCAATTGACAGTTCTGTTGCTATCTCAAGTACTGTTAGTGCTGCAGAATCACTAGGAAACAAAACTCAAGATACAGAACTTCTTACGGATATTGTTTTTGGAGAATGGTTGGAAGGGAGGGAAGTAAAAAAGTTGTTCGGGGACCAATATTATACTGGTACTGTGGCTCAGTTTGACAGAGAAACTGGCTGGTATAGAGTGGTGTACGAAGATGGTGATTTTGAAGATCTGGACTGGAATGAGTTGCAAGATGTTATTCTGCCTTTGGACATTACTGTTCCTCTGAGGTCGTTGGCACTGAAAATTATCAAGAAGAACCACAACATGATTCAAAAATCTGGTAAAAGTGTGATTCAGTCAAAAACTGTCAAAGCTAAAATCATAAGTAAGCAAGGGATTGAATACGGAGGCTCATAAAGAAACTTCAATGGGGAAGACTGATAAAAGAAGGTGAACATGAAATTCTGATTCCATAGAGGCTGTTGAATTTGTAAAACCAAGTCTTAAGATGTACTTTTCATTAGTCAGGCTTTGTTGTATTTTTCATTTGTTGTTAATTGCCGTGAAACTCGACAACAAACTTGTATGACTGCATAGATGCTGTAAAAGAAGAACATGTTTTCCTTGGCTTATGTGCAATTGGTTAAGTGGCTGTTAAATACTAACATGTCAATAATATGTTCTGAAGCCTGTTAAATACTAACATGTCAATATTCTACTGCCAGAAAGAACAGGTCATTGTAATCCAACTTGAAAGTTTAACATTAAAGGCCATTTCTTGCATCAAAATTCTCACAATAAAAAGGATGGAGATGGGACTCTCCAAAGAATACAACTGCAATATTATACTATCCCAATACGTATAAACCCTTAGGTTGATATGTTCTCCCTATGAATGATGACTGTCCAAATGGTTATTTGCATTTGGGAAATGATATTGGCTCCATTGGCAACATGACAATATTTTTTCCATTTAGTTTTAGCATAGGCTTATATACAAGTTTCCACTTTGTTTTGTTAATAGCGTCCCATATGCCATATATGCTAGGCTGATGGATTGAACATTGGCGAGGATCTGAGGCATGAATAATGTTGTTTGCGCTGGAAGACTCGTCAGGAACAAACTTCCTCCCTCTCTACAACTTGTCCACAGGCCATTCTCAGCTCACAAGCTTAGGCACGAGGCATTCAGAGTGCTAGACATTATAGCGCCAAAAACAGGTACTACTGCTACTGATCGCCAAGCCCATCTTCGCCTCATTCAAGACCTTTTACGAACACGTAAAAATCAAATCTGTAGCAGCGACTTCACTTCTTCCAGCTCAGTATATAGAAACTCGAATAATGCGCTTGATAAAATTCTTGAAACTTCTTTTCTAAACAACCAACAAGACTGTGATGCTGCCTCTTTGTCCAATTCAGTGAGTTTGTGCGCTTCCTCTCGTGATCTAAGAGGTGGGATTCAATACCATTGCTCAGCAATAACTACTGGGCTTGTAGCCAATGCCTACGTTGGCACCTCCTTAGTTACGTTGTATGGTAAATGCGGGGAATTGGATAATGCGTATAGAGTGTTTGATAATATGCCTGTGAGAAATGTGGTATCCTGGACTGCTATCATTTCTGGGTTTGCACATGAATACCAATTTGATGTGTGTTTGGAGCTTTTTTCTGTTATGAGAAATTCAACATTCAAACCCAATGATTTTACGTTTACAAGTCTTTTGAGCGCCTGCAGGGGCAGTGGAGCTCTTGGCCAAGGGAGAAATGCTCACTGTCAAGTAATTCAAATGGGTTTTGATTCTTATTTACATATTTCCAATGCTCTTATGTCAATGTATTGCAAGTGTGGAAGCCTTCAAGATGCATTTTGCATATTTGAGAACATGTGTAGTAAAGATATTGTGTCATGGAATACTATGATTAGTGGGTATGCCCAGCATGGGCTGGCAGCACAAGCGATCGAGCTCTTCGAAACGATGAAGAAAATGGGTATACAGCCCGACTCCTTCACTTTTCTTGGTATTCTATCTTCATGTCGCCATGCAGGTTTCGTTGAGGCAGGCAGAAATTATTTCAAATCAATGGCTCAATATGGTGTGAGGCCAGAACTAGACCACTATTCATGTCTAATTGATCTTCTCGGTCGTGCGGGGTTAATAGAAGAGGCTCAAGATGTTATCTTAAGGATGCCATTATCTCCCAATGCTGTTATATGGGGCTCGCTGTTATCCTCCTGCAGGGTTCATGGGAGTGTTTGGATGGGCATACAAGCTGCAGAGAGTAGGCTTTTACTGGAACCAGGTTGTGCTGCTACCCATGTGCAATTGGCGAATTTGTATGCGAGTGAGGGGTGCTGGGATCAGGCTGCCAGGGTCAGGAAATTGATGAAAGATAAAGGGCTTAAAACAAATCATGGATATAGCTGGATTGAGATAAAGAACAAGGTTTACATATTTAGAGCAGAAGACGGGTCCAATGAAAGAGTTAGTGAAATTCTCGGTGTGTTGGAGTGTCTGGTAGAGCACATGATATCTTTAGGATATGTGCCTGAAATACACGAGGAGGAAGTTAATGATGTAGAAGTGTGAGTTGTCAAATGGCTACTGCAATTAGCAGTATGCATTATTCAAAATACTCTGTGCTCGAATGCTTGATCAATGCCTTACTGTGGTTTCAGGGAGAAGATTATCAATAGTTCTTAAGAAAATGTTATAATGATTATTAAGAAAGCTAATGCATAAGAAATTGTCATTGGACAGATTACAGATAGACCATATGCAGGTGATATTTTTGTAGTAGGCTGGGAGCTGCATGGTGGATGACATTGAAATCAGAAGGTAGGGTTACCTGGCTGGCCGCTGACTGGCCTTAATGAAATAAAAGAATAATTTTCACCAAGGGCAAGTAATTCGGCTCCCTTGCTCTATAGACTTGACGAAAGGAGTCAGCAAAAATGACCTTCCGTAAACATAGTTAATCATATATGGAGGTTGCTACTCTGTCATTTTAACATGGAGAAAGAACAAAAATAATGCCTATTTCCGGTTTTTACATTTGCTTTTGGTTGTTTTCTGCGCGCAAGTTCTCATGCCTTCAAATTGCAGGAATCGAGTATCTTTGGCTCAATTCAAAAAATAAGCACTTCATTACCATTTGTTAAACATTAGATATTTTAGATGATCAGCATGATAAGAAATAGCTCTCCTCAGTCGCCATAACCTCCCATCTATCAGGGGAGAATAAAGTAGAGTTCTGCCCAGTTCTGCTGTAATATGCCGAACATTGATATGAGA
The DNA here is from genome assembly GCA_949677035.1 of Omphalea diandra. NCBI lineage: Eukaryota > Viridiplantae > Streptophyta > Magnoliopsida > Malpighiales > Euphorbiaceae > Omphalea > Omphalea diandra. Next base: position 4,943 of record CATIWR010560735.1, on the reverse strand, counting down.
TTCAATTTGACATTGCATTAGCTCCAGCAGTTGGAGGGCAAATGTAACAACTGCACATTTATATTATTACTTGGAGGAAATAAACACATTTAACCACAATTAATATCCAACATGAAGATGGTGACATCAATGCATGATCACAGGAGGAGAAGAGAGACCAAAGAAATAAAGAAAAAGGATAACCAAGAACAAATGTTAAAAAGAACCTAAAACAATATGACCATTCACATCTAATGTCCGTTTCTTAAAAGTATACAAAAAAACTGCAACAGTTATTTTGATGCTTTTTGTTCCATCAAAACATTAAAAGAGTTAATTCTTCACAAGGCTTGATCACATTCTTAACAAATTTGAAAAATCTAAATCTTCTGCCATATTGAGTCAGAAATCAATATAGTCCGTCTCACATCAAAATATCTACTCCAAAATTTGTTCTTGATGTAAGAAGATCCCAAACCATGGAGCAAACAAGGGCCACAAAGCTTCACTGGAGGACTCGCACTGAGACTTGATCGTTGAGACAGAAGCCTCGGTTCTTTGTAATCAATGCATTCATTGCCTCAGTCCTGGTATGAAATCGTACCAGTGCCATTTTAATGGGATCTGGAAATCCTTGCCTGCAATTTATAAGATTATAATAAAATTTAAACTATAAATATTGTATATTTATATTATTTAATATAAAAAAAGATACATTAAAATAAAAATTTTTGTGAATTTCACTAATCTTCAATAACTGTACACTGATCAATAATGATCAATAATGAATGTTGATAATGAAAAATAATGATTGATAATAAATACATATAGTTATATATTTAATTTGAGTAAGTTTGTAATAGTTCGAAAAATAAATTTTCATTTTGAAAATGAAAAATTATTTAATTTTTTTATAAATCAAAGAAAAATATTTTTTATTGATCAATTTTTTTAAATACATTAAACAATAGAAAATATAAATAATATTTTTCTGAAAAATAAGTTTTAAAATGAATAGGAATGACAACCTTTTTAAATTCACAAACAAAAGCATGCAATTTAACCTCGCACTAACTGCTTGACACCAACCTTAGAAACAGTTGGATGGAGGATGAATCATATTCACAACCAGATAGGAAGCGTTCTACATCCTCTGGGATTGCATTTCGAGGAAGCCCTTGAATTAAAAGCTGACAAAGCATTCAAGTGAAAAATTATATCAGCTTAGAAATGTTATAGACGGAACATATGCGATTTAATTTGTAATGAATGAGCCAGCTTTCCTCAGTTTTCAAAAGAAAGGATCTATAAAATGCAAAGCATAACCTAAAGAAGGAAAAGATGAAAAAAAAATATCATCCCCAACAATAAAGCAAACCTCAATACATTTGTGGTATGTTTTCTGCAAGGGTAACAAAACTAATTTATGAAGCCAAAAACATGTCTTAGATAGCCTGAGGTTTGTTATCTATGTGTATGGACACAAATAAAACAGATAGCCTAACTTCAGCAAGATGCCAAAGAATCAGAAGTATTTCAACCCCTTGGCAAATCTAGGACTTAAAATAAGAAAAAACAGTCTCAAGATTCTCAGCAATTTAATGAATGACAAACTTGCCAAACCAGCAATGGTTCCAAATGATGTTCTATCACCAACCAGAAGGACAATGCTCTCAAACAGGATAAAGAACAAAATTATTTATTTTTCTTAATAAATAAAGCAACTGAATATCGTACTCAATTTATCTAATAATTGCTTATAGAACTATAATAACTTAAGGGAAGGTCTTGTATGTCACCCACAACAGTAGACACTACCAGGATCCCAATATGAGTTCTCCTATCACAGGAACCTAGTTAAATTAAATTATACAATGGTATACAGGCCAACAGAGACACCTTGTAAGAGGCCTGTTACAAGATTTAAATATATGATGATCATATCAATCACAAAATCCTTTTACTAAAGAAATGTGTAAAAAGGAATGTTATAATATTTACATATGTCTATGTGATGATCGTATCTTCCCATTCCTAAGACAGGTGATAATATGACCTAAAAGCAAAGAAATAACTAGCATATGGAATGCAACTTAAGGCTCCTTTTTTTTCAGAAAATATTTTCCACATTTTTATCTGTTTGATGCATTTAGGAAAATTGGTTAACGAAGAATATTTTTCTTATTAGTAGAAAAACTAAGTCATTTTCCGAACTTTAATAAACTCAGTCAAATGAAAAATAAATCATATAAACACATATATTTATTATCATTTGTCATTCTTAACTACCGAAACTCATCATTGGTCATCTTCGATCGATGGTGATCGCCAAAGATGGTAGAACCCATAAAATTTTTCATTATGTATTTTTTTTATATTAAACAATAAATAATATAAATATAAAATATTTATGATCTAAATTTTGTTATAATCTTATAAATTAAAAGAAAATTTTTTTTGCAGTGTCTTCCAAAGACCAAAAAATATGTTGCTCATAAAATATTTTTTTAAGACAAGTTATTTTCCGTGAAACAAACAGAGCCTAAAAGATAGCACATAAGTGGTTATGAACAAGGAAGTCACTAATTGTGGTCAGTTCTAGATCGAATGTCACAAATGCAGTCAATTGCTAAGAAGCAGACACTGTTAAAAACAGAAGGCATAATTGGTGATGAATTAAGTTGTAGTCAAAAGATTTATGTTGGTTGAGTAACAGTGGACAATTGCACTTCCAGCATGATAACAAGCATTCTAAAATGAAAAAAACCAAAAGGTAAGTAAGGATAACAAGTATGGAAAAGGAGAGCATTGACTAACAAATTTTCCGTCATAAGGCATAAGCAGATCCCATTCAGAACGACTAGCCTGACATCCAAAGAGAACATATACTATCAGAACTAGAAAACATTGAAATACAAAATGAACGTAATGGAAATGGAAAGTATTACCCTGTCCAATCTGTATAAGCGACCCTTTTTACCAAGGGCCCTAATTGCAGCATCAAAAGCGGCACGAGAAGGAAATTGAACCATCCTGAAAGCACAGCGAACAAGAAGCTCAAGTAAGGAAGAGCACACAAAGATTCAAGAATGCTAGATGTTGAAATGCAAGTAAATGAAAAGAAAAAAGAAAGACGAGTACATGTCAAGAGGAGTAAAAGATCGGTTGTAGTTGAATTTAATATCATCAGGGGTCAAATTGCTTCCGTCAAGCAAATTAATAATGTCAGTCTTCAATGCGAACTTTGTGAAGCCAACCAACTTCCCATATACCCTCCCTAAAAAACACAAGTAATCATTCAATTACACAAATACTAAAACGCTAAGCCTCTGCTAAGTGAAATTTTGTTATAGAAAAAAGAGAAAGAGGGTACCATCGCCCGTATTTTGAAGAAATGGATCGATCGATGATGAATCCTCCGGCGTCGGTGGTGGTTGCTCCGCCTCGGAGGAGAGATGTACGGGCGATTGGCGGAGACACAATGGGAGCGCTTGAGTTGGCTTCAAAGTGTTAATTGTGAAGTTGGATCTGATTGCGTGTCTTAGCAGACTCATTTTGAGGATTTAAGGAATGTTTGCATACAGCTTCTTTACTTGTTATTATGCAAACGCAGGGGATGGATGGCGGTGTCGCAGCCGGTCACGAGTGGAGCAACAGAGACAGCTACTTATTATTAAACCTCCGGGACCTTCATTGTCGTTGTGGGCCTCACACAGTGCCCGTTCTGGGCTCAAATTATCTTTTCACTGGACTCACAATAGATTTGGGTTATTCATCCATTGTATTTGAGAAATGTACACTGTTCACCCTTTTTTTATAAATACATTTATATCCCGCATATTCTCAAAAGTCTTTATGGTATATTAATTTTAATTTTAATTTTTATATCATTACACTTTTTGCACCATTACCCTCCGTGATGTGTTGCATGTTGCCATTTGGCATTGCACCATTAATAGTTTTGTTATTTTTGCTCCATATTGTCGTAATTCTCGATATTCTCACTTCATGTTTTCATTAATCATGCACCGTGTCATATTGAATCTTGTTTGCTATGGTACGTTCTCTATTATCATCTAATTCTTATGTAATTGATACCAATTCTCAAATTTTAAGGAGATACACCTTAAGTCAAAGAGGCAATTGAGTGTTTCTAGTAGTGGTGTAATAGGGAGGAAATCAATTCGAAGTAAATCTTCTTTGAAGAGATGCATTGAATGTGATAAAAAAAAATGCAATAGTGTGAAGAATGTTAATTATAAATTAGGGAAAAAGTTGGAAAAAAGCGACAGTTTTCAAAAGACATTATCTGGATTAAAGAGGAAGATTGTTGACGATAGTGATTTTTGAGAAACTAAGTACTACGGTTCATAAATTGAAATAGAGTAAAGGTTCGTTTGTTGATGAGTTTGTTGGGAATGTCTAGTTTGTTGAAAAACTAACTGTGATTTCTCAGATAATGTTTTGAAATTGTTTTTTGTTATTAAGTATAATTAATATTAACAGTATAACATATTTAGTATAATATATTAATTAATTATATATTAATATTAAATATTAATAGTATAATATATCAATATATATTAATTATACATTAATACTATTATTATTAATTATATTAATATATATTAATTATTTTATATATTAATTATTAATAATTAATATTAATAGTTATAATATAGATTAATTATATTATATAATATATATTAATATTTAATTAGAAATTATATATTAATATTAATAGTATAATATATTATTATATATTAATATTAAATATTAATAGTAGTATTAATGATTATTAATAGCATAATATATTAATAATATTATTATTAATAATATTTAAATATATTTATATTTTAAATATTTATATTTAATATTCATTTAACATAATAATTTTAATATAATAATATTAATACTAAAAATTATTAAGTTAATATTATAATATTAATGCAATAATTTTATTT
>CATIWR010560731.1:0-97668 GCA_949677035.1 Omphalea diandra | reverse complement strand
TCGAGTGTTGATAAATATATATATATATATATATATATATTATGATTCAACGTGAAAATATAAATTGCGTTGGCTTTCATCAGAAAATACAGAGATGAAGAGATGACTTTGCCTTGGTGCTTCACATTGGAACAGTTTTTTTTTTTTTTTTTTTATGGTTATAAATCATGACAAATTCCACTTTGGTTGAAACAGCCAAATATATAATGATTATTGGAAGTTGAAAAGGACCAGAACCTAATATTTCCAATCCCATGTTCAAGGATTAGTTTAAGTATTACAAGCCACATCACCTTTGAGGCCTTTTTTTTTTTTTTTCTTTGATGGAGGCTTTTTTTTTTTCTTTTTTTTTGCTGAACGTTAAATCGGACGACTGTTGATCAATATATATATATATATATAACCAAAATAAAAACTATGTAACAACTCGTTATTATTAGTAGTTTTATTTAACACATTTATTGTTATTATTTTGATTTATTCATTCTTAGTATTTAAGTCTTATAATAAATAATATGTTAATGAATATTAATTAAATCATCATCATGAATAATAACGTAATTAACTATCAAAATTTATTTTTTATTTTTATCTACTTATTTTAATTTAATTAGAAATTATGATTATACATTTATCATTTTTATATAATTGTTCATAACATAAATTTTAATTTTATATTTTTTATACAAAGAAAATATTTATATATTAATGAAATAATATAAAAAATAGTCAAGACTCCATAATTTAATATTAATACAGTAACAACTATTATATAGAGAAATAATAAATGGACATTAAAAAATTAAATATGATATTCTAAATAATAAATAATATGCGAAAATTTTGTTGTAGTGAATATATTATTAACATTAAATTTTTTATTTTAATATCATTTGATAAATATAATAAATAATAACACCACTAAAAAAACATATAATTTTACTTCAAAACTCTAAAAAATTTCAAATATAGGTTTAAACCGCATGAAACACAAAATACTGACTAGTTAATTTATTAAGATTGAGGCTTTTAAAGCTATATGTATGGGATGACATATAGATAGGGTATGAAGAATTTGAATAATATTAATTTTAAGTTGGAGTATATATAGATTGAACTGATTTTAGATTAAGCCTTTTTTTTAAAAAAGTTAAGATTCAAGTTATTTAAAGTTACAAGTAAATCTAATTAAGGTACATAAAGAAATACAAATCATTTTCAACACAAATTACTTGTAATTTTAATTTTTTTAAATAAAAAATATTATTTTAATTTTAAAATAAATTTTAAATGTTTTTTATAACTTAAATCAAGTTATTCGAGTCGATTTATGGGCGAAATCAAATATTGTATCAATTTGAGTTGATACATAGATCAGGTTAGAGTCGTATCAGATTTGATCCAAAAATTTTGGATTATTTTGAACTTTCCTTTTAATTAGATTAAGTTTGAATTATGTTTTTTATTGACTGCAAATGGAATTTTGAATTGAGTCAAAAATGGCCACTCTAACTATACAACATTGATAGTTCTACTGATATTTTATTTCAATTATATTATTTGTAACTGTCAAAATGTGAAAATTATCAAAAATAACAATAAATTAAATCAAAATGATATTTTACGTGATTCAATATTTATTAATTAAATATTTACAAACACTATTCAATATTAATTAGATGAATACATTAATAAGTTTAAAGTTATAGTTTTTCAATCTATTTACATCATCATTACACTCAAGTGATCTCTTACACATATAAAATTATAATTTATTATATATTATTCGAAACAAATAAAATAATCTATCTTCTCATTCTTATTTACATAACTAAATTATTTACCACTACAACTTTAATAAATCAATAGCTACCAAATTGCAATGAGCAAAAAATCTCTGCAAAAATTAAAAAGAATTTATCAAACCCCTCATAATAGATGAAAACTTCTCTTATTAATAGATAGAAGTCAAGTGATTCTTTTTAGAATATCTTGTATTTATAGAATTAGCTCTTCACAAGTCCTACTCAATTAGAAATAAAATTATACCATATAAGAAATAACTTTATATTCACTCAAGAAATATTTAAAAAAACAAGAAAAATCTTCTCAAATTCAAATAGGAATTTGAGTGAAATCAGAGAATAAGCCAATGCAAATTGTTTTGGGGAAACCAGTTGAGATCCTGGCCTGCCATTTCCTGTACATGAGTTAAATAATAGACTGAACAGAAGGGCGTGAATTTTCCTCCATTTCTCTTACCAAATAATTAGAGCATACATTCATACCAAACCAGTTAATTAAATTGATGGTATTGATGATAGTTTTTGTCAACCAAACCCACTCTGAAATTAATGATTAATTATTCTGCGCCCCAGTTTAATTAGAGGATAATACACTAACGTGAACTATATTGGTCAGATGAGAAAGTTCGAACCACTTTCTTTCCATTAGGTGGGATTGTGCTGAACTGTGAATACTAAAACCATTTTTCAACAATATAGCTATTGTGGAAAAAAATATTTTGAATATAAAACAAGTAAAAAATCCCAGTCTCTTATGGTGCTACCACAAAATGTCTTGTTTAGCTACTGAATCTAATGTAAATTAGTAGGAAATGCACTTTGATCCACGACCTAAATACTGTAGTTTTGAGATTGAGAGTATTCTTTTTCTATAGTTATCAATTTTTGGATAACTATTAATTTCCTTTTTTATATTAATTAGATTTATTTGTGGTTTAGGTCAATCTGTCATAGGAGACTGACCCAAAATTCTAACAGCTATTTTTGGATAATTTTTTTTTTTCATAATTGACAACATTTATATATATTTTAATGAGTTTCGAGAGAATAATTGATTTTGAAAATTTTAAATTTGAAATTTTTACAAATAATTCAATAATTAGTTTGAAAATGGAACTGAATCACTTTTTTTTTTAAGTAATTAAAACATTTTAAAACAAAAAAAATTGTACATTTAATCAATAATAGTAATTTTTTGCAACAACGATGATAAACATGTTATAAACCCTAGCAATTTCATCGAGACCTTTATAAACATCTGTAAAAAAACATAGAAAGTGAGTGCAAGATTATGATTTTTCTAGAGATGGTATGTGGTGGGATTGCAAATTAAAGAAGCCATTTTAAAGCTGATGCCAACATTAATCCCCTGCAAGATTTTTTTTTTTTTTTTAAATGGAAGGCAAATCCACACATACTTACTTATTTAGAGAGAACATACCCTACCCTACCGTATTTATATAGAATCAAATTTTAAGATATATGTGTAAATAGAATCATAAAATATGAATTTGTTCTCGTTCTAAATTAGGACGCATAAAATTTAAATTCTCAATATTGAAATTTTGCTGGATTTTTTGACATAAAAACAATAATTTTATTCATAAATATTAAGTATAAAGTTATTAATAAAATATAAAAAATCAAAACTTATAATTCATAATAAATAATATAAGTATCAAGTATATCGAATTTGATTCAAAAAATAATAAATTATTTTGCATAAACATAATCATATTAATAAAAATTAAATTTAGTATAACAACAAGACATACTCCAGTTTATGGTTATATTAAACTGCAACTCAATAAATTAGATTGATAATTTCAATAATACTATTGTAAATCAATCCATAAAAACATAACAATAACCTCTGTATATGATAAATTGTACTTCTATAAAGAAAAAATTAAAAACTCTCGTAAAAATTAAAAATAACTGAATAAAATCATACAAAGCATCTCGCACTCATATAATTATTTAAAAAAATTCAATAAATTTTACAGTTATATGAGCGATAACACATTACACTTGGAGCATTCAGTAATTCAGAATTTGATTAGGTAGGCTGAACAAACCCATTTATTTTTGGCATCCCCATAACAGTGTTGTTGCAAAAAGTCTCCAAATCTTGGCCGTTGGATGTCCCATTCCAATCTCTTTCACAAGTCGTCGTACACCCACACAAATAGATAGAACTTTGTGTCAATAAATTGAGTACACCACGTACACTGAAAGACACCTTCCTATCAGTAGTGAGCATCTCCATTTCTTGCGGCCAGAAAATTTCCCCACGCTATGATTGTCAAAGCAAATAACATGCCATGTGCGATTAGGGACCCATCCTTTCCGTACTACAAATGGAAAACGTACGTCCAAAATTACTGTATCCACCACATGACAGTAAAACCAGATTAGCAGGGTAACTTATACCTATGTTTACTAAATTATAACCGAATCATATAATGCTCTTATAACTATTTTTTATTATTAAAATTATTAAATTAATATAAATATTTTATATTAGTCGTTTTTTAAATTTTCAATAAATAAAATTTTAATTACTTTCATGAATGTTTTCAAAAGTGCATATTAGTCCAAATTATTTTTTCATTAATTAAACACCCTTATTCTATTATTTAAAGGCTATTTAAGCCCAAAAATTAAAAAAAATCATATTTTACATATATAAATTTATTAAAAAATAAAAATAATTAAAATACAAACATAATGTCATTTTTTGATACAAACATAATGTCATTTTTTTTATCATTAATAACAATTCATATATTCTCTAATTAATTATTTTTAATTCGTATTATTATCTTGAAATTTTCTTTATTCAATTTTCACCTCACACTTATTATGTCGTTCAGACTTTTACATTAATAAATATATAATAATACTACTTTAAAAATTAATAGATATAAAGTTAAATTTTTCAAAAAAATTATTTCTATAATGATTTAATAATTTCAAAAATAAATTATTAACCTCAACCATTATTTTTAGAACAGGACTAGAGCTCGAACTAATTGACTAGCTAGTTCCCGATTTGGTCAATTTGATTGGTTCAACTGGTCTGATTTAATGTGGTATTTTTATTTGTTAAATATATAATACTTAAAAATATTTAAAAAATTGGAAAATATAACATAATACAACAATGAAAAATAATATAAGAAAGTAATAAAAAATATTTTTAAAATTTCAATTTTATGTAAAATAATGTAATTTTTAAATTTAAAATTTTTAAAAAACGATATAGTTTTAGATTGAATTGGTTTAATTCAGCTTTCAGTTTTGGGTATTTTGACTGGCTTTTGGGTGTCAAGTTTTTAGACTGAATCAAACTGGATCATTGGTCAATTCTCAATTTTACTAATTTGATCGGTCAGTCTGATTTAGTTCCAAAAACATTGATCTGAACTTGAAAAAAATAAGAGAGTAAATCATAATATGAGAAAATTATTTTAAAAATTCAAAGTATGTATCATTAATATTTACAATAATATGTATATATTTGAGGAAATATTTTATTTTTTAATTTATTTCTATATTTTGTGCATAAATTTATTGATATAAAATAAAAAAGTTTATTTTTTTATTATTCAAATAATTTTTAAATTTTAATATAAGATTAAATTTTCTAAAAACATTAATTTGGACCAATATATAACTTTTCAAAAAAATTTAAGGAGCTAATTAAACTTTTATCCATTAGAAAATCATCTTATAATAGTTTAATAATTTTTATAATGTAAAAATTAGTTATATAACCATCATAGAATTCGGGTTATAATTTGATGAGTACGGGTGCAAATTACCCCAAATTAGCATAAATAAATAGCCACCATAACCCAAATCATATATATATATATATGTAGCTGTTGTAGAAGAGAACATGGATACGTAGAAGAAAGAAATCAAGCAAAAAGATATAAAAATGGAGAGTGAAGAATCAAGTCGACCATCCATAGGGTTTCCTCTTGGTTTAGTTCTTTTATTGGTGGTTCTAATTTTTATGAGTGGGTTTTTCACTTGCTGCATCCACTGGGACAAGCTACGCTCCCTACTCATCCCTTCTTCAGCTGGTAGCCAAGACAATCATGAAGATACTCTCCGTTTACCCCACAAATCCACTCCTCCTCCACAGGTGACATACATTTATATACCTCTTTCAAGGGTTTCGTACCTTAACATTTAAAGGATTATTTATGTTGTGTTTATAGTTGTAGCATATACAGTTTATTTGGTGGATTGTGTATAAACATATATATCTATGTATATATACAGAAGTCAAAGAAAAAACAAGTGGAAAGTATACCAGTTTTGATGCCGGGAGATCAGGTGCCAATGTTCATCGCAATGGCCTGTCCACGTGAGCCCCCCTTGAAGGAGAAGATCACAGTGAAAGTGGAGAAGCCACCCACCTTTTCAGTCCCAATAGATTAATTATTTTTATTGTACATGATCATTAATCGCAAGCTGATCACTTTTATGGTATGATATCCCAATAAATTATATATTATTAATTTAAATTCAATTGTTAAGGGAGAGGGAAACAAATAGAAGTAATTTAGAATGTAAATAAATTTATTTTCATTTTGCAATCAATTATTAATATAAAAATTATGTTAAATAATGTGTCAAGTAATTCTTTTATTTCATTAATTTTTTCAAATGATCACATATCTTTAAAATTTTAATTCAATTAAAAAATAATCTAAAATAAAATAATAATTGTAATACAATATATATTGAAAAACATACTATTTCAAAATTACTATAAATAAATTTCATATTAAAATTATAATAAAAAATTTAAAATTATAAGACAGTAATTCATTACTAATTATATATATATATATATGATGGCATATCGCAATAAACATTCATATTTCAATCCTCGGAGAACGGTACAACATAACAACTTGGAATGAGATCCCAAATTAACTATAAAGGTTTATGAAAATAGAATAATTATCCTACAGTTGTTGCAGTTTAACTATAATTTCGTTGATGATATAATAATACATATTCAAGAATATATATATATACATATTCAATAATAGTCAAATATTACATATATATATACACACACACTTCAGTCATACCTCCACTTTCAATTAACAAATTAAAGGGGTTTTCCAACTTAATTAAGGATAGATTATACTCCTTTTTTTTTTTTTTTTTGTTCCTGAGATATTCTTTTCTTTAGGTTCTTCCACTTACTAGAATAAGAGATAATCTCAAGTATAATCTATGAAGTATTTAATTAATATTCTCCCATCTTTAAAGTTGATAACCTATGAAGTATTTAATTAATATTCTCCCATCTTTAAAGTTGGATTAGATTAGACACCATCAAGGGCCAAAGTCTTATATAAGACGGGCCTTGGATTTGTCACTGCAACTGTGATTAGGGTTGGGAGACAATGGAATACTTATGCGTATCTGATCCATCTCATTGGCAGACAATGGAACGCCCATTTCTATTGGATCCATTCTCTATAGTGCATCAGAAGTTTCCTATATACACCCCCCACATTGAAAATTTTTTTTTCCCCTATTTTTAATCATTGAATTAGATGATATCAATCCATCATTTCCTTATCTTTTAAATCATCATTTTTAATACCATCTGATACCTAGGATTACCCGAACGCCCTATGAATGTATAATTTTTTAAATAAACGTAATTACAATAAATAATAGGTAATATTATTCGATGACACATCATTCAATCAATCCCTTGATGTCATGAGTTAAAGCAATAAATTCTTAAACTAGTGTTTTAATTCTCATATTTTCAACATAATGCAGTCATAGAGTATTTAATTCCCACAAATCACAGTACTAGTTATTGTTTAAATCCAATGTCTACTTTGCTACAAATATAAAAGGCATATCCAAAAAATCACAGGTACATCTAGGCTGAGCATGATGTTTGAATAAATCGAATCGAACTGAATTGTATCGAAAACTGAAATTTTTGAAGATTTTTCCATTGGTTTTCTCTTTATAATTATAAAAATTATATTTTACTAATTTTATATGTTCAAAATAAATAATTTTATATTGTAATATATTTTATAATATTTAAAAGATAGTTTATATGTATAAAATTGATTAAAAAATTATAATTATGAAATTTAAAAAAAATGATAGATTTAAATTTAGAACCAAATTGAAACTGAACCAAATTGAATAAAAAATAGAGAATTGAATAGAATTGAATAACTGGATTGAACCGAATCAAATTTTTTATCCAATTCAGTCAAGTCCTTTTTGCACTTCAATTCGGATAAAGGATCGAACTTCGATCCAGTCCCAATGATTTTCAAAAAATCAAATTGGATTGGATTGATCTATACACTTCCCTAGATGCATCTAAACACTCACTCTTATTTTCTTACGCTCTCAACTATCTTCACAAAAACTCTCTTATTAATTTAAACATTAAAATGGTTTTTGATACTTAACTCACTTTGTCCTTTTCATAGGGTTGCCACATCAAATTTTGGGATCAAAGACCATCACCATTCAAATTAAAAAGAAAACATATTTGATGTTATGTCCAAACCTACCCAATGCCAATATAAAAAAATAAAATCTTTATATGAGAAAAAAGCAGGGATCTTTTTCCTTCCTTTTTCTAGGTAATGATTGTCCATGCCAATACAATATCAAGAGTCAATTAGTTGAGTTAAACTGAGCCCAATCTACTGGGTCCAAAAGTTTTAGAAACGTGCTGTATACGGGCTTGAATTGGACTTAATTTTATTGACAAACACTATCAAAAAAGTAGGGCTTTACTTTTATCAATGCAATTCTAAGCCTAAATTCACTTTTTTTTTTTTCACCAACAATTGGCATCCATCAGTAGTGAGTGGGAGACAATTAATACTTGCCTATTCTGAGACATTAACATCACGCAAATCTTAGAAAATCTCCCAATTTGCTAAAGGATGAACTCAAATCTAGTCCTTTCAAAGTTTCCACAGAGATTTCACCATCAACATAAAGGTCTGACCGTTCTGCATTCTCTTAAAATGTTAGCATTTGCACAAAACACAAATAAACCGAACCGACCCACTCTGTACATATATCATCTAATGGAGGAGGATGTCAAATTTAAAGTTTAAAGCTGAAATCACTAATATGTCAAACTGAAGTTGGGTTAACTCGCTTCTTCATCTATTATATTTAACTCAATCATGTTATAGAAATTCAGACTTCTTTTGTTTTATAAAAAAACAATATATTTTTCAAGAAAAAAATAATATATATTTTTTAACAAATGTGATTTTAAAATATTTGAAATATATTATAAAATTATTAATTTTCTTTTAATTCATAGATTATAATAAAATTTATATTATAAACACTTCATATTTACACTATTTATCATTTAAGATAAAAATATATATTAACAATGAAAATTTTTAGGAGTTTCATCCTTCATCAACAAACATCATTGATGATAAAAGCATTTGTTTTATGTAATTTATTTGAATAAATTTGTCAAAATTCAAAAATTAACTTTTTTTTTTGTTTACTCCTTTAAAAGGAAAAAGCCATTTTCTTTAAAAATAATTTAATTTTTCATTCACTATAAAATTTTTAGTTAAGTAATTTTTTAACCATATTAAATATTAAAAATAAAAAAATATATATTTTTCAACGAAACAATGGACATATGATATGATGTATTGCAGCAATAAAACATCCTAAACTGAAGTAAAATATAGGAGATGTGGGAAAAAAAAAAAAAAACCAGTAAATTGTTCTCATAATTGGTTTATCTTGAACTGAAGTTTGTCACAATCTTTGGAAAGATTGGAAATTTAAAAGGCTCAAATTCAGATATAAGTCATCTCACATATTGTATAGGAAAATATATCATATACTGCATCTGAAAATACATGTATTAAACTTTCCATCATATATAATCAAGAGATTAAGACTAAGACTCAATGTATACATTAACACATGCAATCGGGTGACATAAATATGGCACCAACCATGTCCCAAACCCTATTTGTAAACAACAAAACATATGCTGATAATGGCAGTATACACGAACGGACAGTTTGAAACATGGAATTGACAGTGGGTCGGTGGCATTAACGGCTTTGATCCAAAATTAGTCAAAACCAGTGTTAACTCATTCGTGTATGAACAAAAGGACGTCCAAACCAACCCACTAATTCAAACAAGTTTTTTAAAAAAATCTGGGAAAATTCAATTCAGAGAAACGAAAGGGAAAGGTCATTCGAATATTGATCTTTTTTTTTTTTTCTCTCTTAAAAAAAACGAATTCAATAAATAAAGGAGTGGGTACTGAAACGAACAATAATTGAAGTCCTATAACGTAGGTATCAATATCACGAGTAATGTCACAAAGTAATTTCACCCGTGTGCAATGCTTCTTTGAGAAAAAGACCCTAATAACTTATTTGTTTGAGTCAGAAACGTCCCACTCGTTACTACGATTATTATTATCTGTCCTTGGTGGCAAATACGCCATATTTTACCACAAATTATATTATAAACTTTTATTTATATAATAATATAAATTAGAAATTTATAATAAGTGCAAGAGAAAAAAAGAATATGTGACTCTAGTGTGCACAACTCCTCGTTTCTTTTTTTTTTTAAATAATTTTTTTATATTGTTATATAATATAATTTTATATATTTTATATTACTATAATTATAAAATTTATATTATTATATTAAAGTTATTTTGCATATTAATTTCCTTTTTATGTAAACTATGGATTAATTTTTGATAAATTATATG
The DNA here is from genome assembly GCA_949677035.1 of Omphalea diandra. Lineage (NCBI taxonomy): Eukaryota > Viridiplantae > Streptophyta > Magnoliopsida > Malpighiales > Euphorbiaceae > Omphalea > Omphalea diandra. The sequence continues at coordinate 87,054 of CATIWR010560731.1, read as the reverse complement.
TTCATTTTTTAAATGTTGTAGATTCTTTTTTTGTAAACTGTAAGTTTATTTTTGTATAAACTGTAGATCCATTATCAATAAACTGTAGTTTCATTTTTTTTATAAGCAGTAAATTTATTTTTTGTAAACTAAAAGTTTGTTTTTAGTAAATTGTAAATTTATTTTTTGTAAAATATAGGTTCATTTTTTTATAAATTGTAGGTTCATTTTTTGTAAATTGTAGATTTATTTGGTATGAATTATAAATTTATTATTAGTAAACTGTAGGTTCATTTTTTGTAAACTATAAGTTCATTTTGTATAGTTAAATATTTTAATATTTTTATTTTTATAATATTAAAATTGATAAAATGCTATAGAATTTATAAACTAAATATAGAATATATTATAATTAATACTAAATTATTATATTCTTTTTATGTTTAATTGAAGATTTTAATATAATTATTTTTTATTATTATATTATTTTTTTAATTTATATTTTATATTCTGATATTATATATAACATAAAATAAATATTCATTAAATGAAATAAATTATATATATCTAAATTATTTTTTGTGGAATAAAAATTTCATTTATTAGAAAAAGAAAAAATAAAATAAGAGAAAAAAAAAAGTGTACTAAAAGAGAGAAATATATGAGAAAAAAAGAAAAAGACATTTTTTTTCTATGGCATGTGCGGTGGACTTTTAAACCATATTCCTATGGATATGGATAGAGATCCATTATATAACAACTTTAGTTCTATGGTGAACGGCAATCAACGGTTAAAAACTAGACATATCACACCAATTGTCTACAAATTGTAATGTCATAACTGTCCAACACTACATGGAGGCCCAGCTCCTAAATTATCGAAGTTTATGGCCATGTTAGTGGGCCTATGGGCCCACTTCTTTGCCTTCATATGTTTTTTTTTTTTTTTTTTGTATACACTTTAATTAGAGAGGTAGCAACAAATCAAAGTCAAATCATTTTTAATTTGGATTAGCCACAGCAATGGGTCGGAAAAGAATTTTATATGTCCATACTTCCTCCTCATTTATTAGTGGGTCAGGTTTGAGGGTGGGGCGGGTTCGAGACATGTCAAATCGGGTATTATCTAATTATCTGAAAACCAAAGTGTGTGTGTGTATATATATATATATATAACCAATCAATTAATACACTTGCCCATACATATAATTTTCATATATATTTTATTTATAGGCAATAATAATTTTAAATATTTTAATGTAAAGAATAAATTTTAATTTAGTGTGAATGTAGTTTGATTTGCTTTGATTAAATTTAAATGATTTCATTTAATTTGATTATAAATCAGTAGAATTAATTAAATTAGCTTATTAAATTTTCATAACCAAATCAAATCAACACAATTGATTTTTTATTAATGTAGATCAATAATTGAACATGAAGACAGATTTAGAGTGAGTATACCATTATCAATTATATGCTCTATTATGATCAAAGGAGACAAATTTTAATTGATGCAGGTCAAAATTAGTTGAATTGATTTAATGATTTTTTTTAAAATATCATTTATCGATTTTTTTTCAAAAAAATCTTTTGTAAAATTTAATCAAAGTGTCAATTTAAAATTGAGGTACGATTGAAATTTGTTTTTCAAAATTTAACATCATATTAGCCAATTTCCCAATCTATTCGGGTTAAGATGATGAGGATTTTGTGCCCTAAGATCAAAATTAGCAGTTTGAGCTGGTGTGTGATGATGGCGTAAGGGTGATGATGGCAAACGGGAGAGTGAGAAGAGAAGATGATGATGATGAATGAAGCAGCAACAACAAAGAGACGCAAATGCAAAGGCAAAAGCAAAGGCGTGCGAAAGGTTGTGGCAGTTAATAATGGGTTACGAAAACATCCCTCTTCTTCCTTATAAAATATATATATATATATTTTTTTTTTAATCATAAACCAAAATCAATTTTCCTTCCTATTCAGACATAATTATTTCTTTTGCCTATGGATTGAGTCCCAGCTCAGCCCCCATTATCCATTCCCAATTTTTTATTTTCAACAAAACTACTTTTATTTATTCTCAATCATCGCCTTATACTTTTTTTCTCCCTATTTTTTGAAGAAAATTCTTTTTTTTTTCTTTCGACTAAAGATCTATTTTCATATTTCAATTTTTCTTTTTTAAGTTTTTTTAAAACAATAAAGATACAATATCTATAAAGAAAATTATATTTAAATTTTAAAATACTTATTAAGAATCAATTTTTAATATTATTGATTTAACTTCAAGATTATAGCATCGTTTTTATTGAATAACTTTTCTAATGAGTGATCTCATTACATTCGCCATTATAATATAAAAAAATTGAATTTATTCAAATATAGTAAATCAGATTTGAGATTCAACTAATTGATCTTAATTTTAAAGTTTTTCATCATGAAAAGACCATAAAACTCTTAATAAATATATAACAAAATAATAGTACATCAAAATTTATTAATTATGAGATATAAGATAAATAAAAGAGTTAAAATAACTTTATTAAAAAACAAAAATATATTAATGAGAAATAAGCTTGTCATTAATACATTTTCATTATATATATATATATATATAATGAAAAGATGTGTGATTGACTAAATCATTAAAATTATTTATCTATAAATAATTAATAGTATACTTTGTAGCCTTAGCAGGCTAGATTTTATTACTAAATGCATTTTTTTTTATAAGAATTTTAAGGATTAATTGCCAAAAAAAAGTCTACATATTGCCCTATTTTTTATATATATCTTAAATTAAAAATCATAATAATACAAACTCTAATATTTTATATCCTTTTAAAACTAACTATAAACTAAAAGGCATGATAATATAAACTTCATTTTTTAAAATACTTTCAATGTAAAATTGCAACCATTCAACACATTTTATTTTATTAATTCTAGTAGATTAACAAAATAAAATATATATCATAAAATTTTTTTATTAAAACACTTGTCACATATTCATTGATAATAGAATAATGAAAATTATTAAAAAATAATAAATGAGTAAGCAAAAAAAATTAATTATAGATTCAATTGTAACCGATCAAAATTTTAAAATATAAAATATCATACAAAATGAAAACAGACATGTTTTTTATAAATTAAATCGTAAAATTGGACTTAACTAAGTTTTATATAATATTGAAATTTTGGTAACTGTGTTGATCGAGATCAAACTCAATTACAAAATATAAATTAATTACAATAATATTTACTGCAAGAAACAATTATTTGTGTTTTTATCATATTTTAATATGCTTTGTTTATTTTAAATTATTGATTACTATTTATTGATTTTTCACAAACTGAGAACTAATCAACTTTTGAAATATACATTTTGTTTAAAATTTATGAAATTATTGAATTGATGATGTTTTGTAATGTTGGGATTTATATTGAAAAGTTTGAAAATTATAATTTATATTATCATTAAAAATTAGTATTAAAAAAGTGAAGTGATAGATTGAGATTTTTTTTTTAATTAACTCATACTTTGATTTATTTATTATATTTTCACATACACACAATAAAATTCTGAACATTGTACAATGAGTCGTTTCAGATATTGTGACCATATTTATTAATGTAACTATAAAAAAAAAGTTCATTACTATGTGTGCCCAAAAAAATTCACTTAGCACTTTGTCAATATGTTATAATAATATATAAAAATTTATTCAGGATGGATTAACTGTTAAATTGTAGTAGTTCTAGCATTTAGAACATTTCAAAATAAAGTAGACTTTCTAGGGAAAATTGAAATAATTATAATTAATGATTTGATTTTACTAATAAAACATGCAGATTGAATAATTATGCAGTTATAATATAACAAAATATTTTTACAAATTTTCAATATTAATTATAGCTGTAACTGAATTTATTAAAACATTTTATAGTTTTATTTGTATACAAATTTTATATAAAATTTACATATAGATGCTAAAAAAAATTTAATACTTTATGAAACATTAATTAATTTAAATTTATGTTTTAATTTAGTGATGAAATGAGATTATTTAAAGTAAATGTCAAATTTGAATTTCACTAATATAAAATTTTATTTCTTAATATAAAACAATACTGTAAATCCTTTTTTTTTTTTATAATGAGAAATTTCATTTGACGAAGTTCAACTACTCAATGATTAAATTTTGAATAAATAAGCCTAATAAGTCCCACTATGAAAGTCTCTCATTTCAATATAAATATTATATTTCAATTTCAATATTTTATACAAGTCATTATGAATGAGATTGAAACACTGACACTAATAATTACATTTTTCATCCTTATCAGCTGAATTAACCGTAATCAGTTTATTATTAATCAATTTATCTCGTGAACTCATATAAAGCATGAGTTAATGTCATAAGAAATATAAGATTTTGATTTATAACATCATTCAATATGGATCGCATATTTGAATTACTAAAATATTAAACTATCCTAATATAAATCAATCCCATATTTTTTTAATTAAAATTAGGTGTTTTTTGTTAATCGTACTTATCCTCTAGTGGAAGAGCCCATTGGTTGATGGCTGGCTGGCAGAACAAAATCAGAAAACACCGAAGAGCCCGGCGTGCAGTGTGCAACACGAGGCGTGATTGGGACGTGTAACGCACACCTGGCATCAGAGCGCGTTGCAGAAAGCAATAATCAAGGAGGGGGTGAAGGGAGTTATATGTCGCGTTCTGTGCCCGGCAATCCAAAACTAAAAGCCGCTTTCTTGTCCCCCAGTACATCATTTCTCTTCAAACTTTGTTTTCCCCCTGTCCCCTCTCCACCTTACGCTTCCAATAATAATACTCCATATATATTCTCAATTCCCATTTTACCCTCTACTACCCCCATTCGAGCAAGCCCTGTTTAATAATAATAAATTATAATTTAATCGGCCTTTATAATTTTAAATTTTTTATCGAATCAATTTATGTACTGTTTTCGGATTTAATATAAAAAAAACTCATCATTCAAAATTTATTGCATTTTTTAAGTTTAGCATTTTAACTTCCTTCAACTTTTTGAATTTATATCACGAACGCCTTCATTAACATAATTGTTAATAGGTTAACGAAATAATATGCAACCATTATTGTAATATTATCAGTGAAGTGTTATCTTAGACATATAATATTATATTATTAATATAAATTACACAATAACTAGCACTGTAAAATCGATTTATTAATAAAAATAAATCAAATGTTCATTAACCTAGTATTGTAAAAACAAAGAAATCTCACCATTAATAACAATAAAAAATCAAAATAACAAAATTGTTAATAGGTTAATGGAAAGAATACATAACCATTGTTGTAATATTATTTTTAGTGAAGTGTTATCCTAGACATATAATATTGTATTATTAACAAAAATTACACTATAAAATTGATTTATTAACAAAAATAAATCAAATGTTCATTAACCTAGTTTTGTAAAAATAAAGGAATCTCACCATCAACAACAACAACAAAATTAAACTGACAACAAAATCAAATTGTTTTAAGGGAGAACAACAACAATAATAAAAAAAAATCCCACCACCACCAATAACAACAATTTCGATTTATTAGAACACAGACAATAAAATCAATTTATTCAAAAAACCACACAACTCTCTCAAAAATAAAAATATATTCACAAAATCAAACTGAATTTAACATCCAAGTCTTTCCAACTTCAATAAACTCAATCAAACCCAGCTTTTTCTCTTGGCATCGATATGGGCATCGAAAGAAGCATCTCAATTACATATAATTGATGAAAAAAAATAAAGAAGGAATGACACATCAATTGGACTAGGAGGTTCAACGTTGGCTTGGGTCGGTCTTGGGTTCGAAGGGGGAATGAGAGATGAGAGTGATGTTGGTTGTGGGTGGGATTGGAGTGTTGATGGCTAATGTTGATGAAGGTTCGATTTTGATGGTGAAGAAAGAGAGAGAGAATAATCGGTTTAGGTGGGAAAATCAAAGATGGAGCCAAATGGGTAGTGAAGCTGAGGTGGACGTTGGTAATGATGATGACATCGACAAAAAGGGATTAATTTGAGAGAAAGAAAGGTAAGTGTGAAGTGTAGATATCAAAAAGGGTGAAGATCATTTTTCTTGATTGTTGTTTGTTATTGTTATTAAAAAAATGAATGAATAGAAGTAGAACCTAAAATTTGAGATTTGTGAGTAAAATATCAAATATAACCTGTTATTATTAAAATATTGGTCGATGTGTCCAATTTAGTATTTAAAATTTTTTTTTACAGTTAATAAATTTTGCATCAAATAGAGCGTGTTACTCGTGCATGACAGAATCGTTAGTAAAGATATTTGTGACACAAAATCAAAGAGTTAAAGAGCTTAAATATAGTAATTATAAGTTGAAAGACTAAACTTAAAAAATATAAAAAGTCTAGGGACCAGAGATGAGTGTTTCCTTTAATATATGTGATCGGATACTCCAAGTCAAAATACATTGTCAAGGGCATCGAATAGCATTAACGTATACCACTCACAAGAACTATGCCCATGGAATTTCATATTACTACAAAGGAGCCCTTCCTTCTATTCTAGTGCAATTAACGGGTCCCATCTTCTGTGGCCCATTAGCATGTGAAATTGGGTTGGCGGGCTCCGCTTGGGGGATCGCTCATGTGATATTAGATTAGAAAATTGCATGGAACATGAGGCATTGAAGGAGAGGAATCTCGTATTTGCTTTGATATATAGAGTAAGTAGTGAGTGGGGTTGTTGAATTTGTTATATTTAGGCTCAACATGAGTTGCTTTTCTTTGCCTCTAATCATCACTTGGTGTGATATTTTTCCTTACAAAATACCACGCAAAGGTGCAATATGGAGGGAAGAAAAATGGAAAAGCATCGTGATTATGTGGTATTTACTTTTCTTCATAAACAATAAATTAATTACATAATTATAATACAAATATTTTAAAATTTGAGAATTCATATAACGAGGAATAAATAGACAATTTACCATCATAAATTTGAACTACATTAATATTTAATGAATAATCAGGTAGTTTATTTGCCCAATATTGAAAGTCATTCTACATAATATATATGTGTGTAGTTAATAAAAAATAAATATATGATATAAAAAACATATAATTTATATATGTATTCAATAATCAAAAAAGATTTGCTTGCTCATAAAATGACATAAGCTTGCATATCAGTATAAAGAAATTATTGATACTTTCTTTTTATAACTTTCATATTGCTAAAAAAATATAGTTTTAACCCTAAATATAATAAATAATAATATCACTAATATATATATATATATATATATATATATAATTTCACTTTAAAAAATTCAAAAATAGTTTCAAACCTTGCAAAACGTAGAATACAAACTAGTTTATATAAAATTTTTAAATATAAAAGATAACAGGTAAAAAAATTTAAATTCATTGAAGATAAAATTTTACTAATATAAATAAATGAGCAAATCAACTTAAAATACCACTAGTTATGGAAAATAAAATTTCAAATAACTTATTTTTATTTTTTTCACAAAGTTAATTTAATATATAGAAATTATCTTTATATCTAGGCTGCGGTTTGTGTGATGTATGGTATTTTGAACGGCAGTTTTGGACACACTCAAGTTTTGATTGATGGGATGCCTCTGTGCAAAGATTATCCCCCCCAACCCCCAAAAGAAAATCGTATTATTGTGGATAGACACGTGTGAACTAAAATAGTACAGTATTTTTTAAAAATAATATTGTAATTTTTTTAAATAAAAAGAGTTTTAAATTGATAATAATTAATAAATACAATTTTTAATAAATAAGTACACTCGACTTAAATTAAAGCATACATATAAATCTTATTATAAAAATAAATTATATTTATAAACTTCATTGATTGTACACAATATGTTAGTTATGTTTGGTATATCAACAAAAAATAGATTTTTAAGTCAGAAATTAATTTTATTATCATTTAATAAGTTTTTAAATGAGTTTGATATTTTAAATATAAAACTTAAACTCTTTTTAATTTCATGATGAAAGATAAATAAATTCTCATAAATAAAAGGAAATAAATTCCTATTAAGAGAGACAAAATAAAAAAATACATAATATTTAATCAACAAAATTAATAAAGTAAAAAAATAAATCTAATATAAAATCCTAAATAATTTTTCAATCAAATAAATGTATTTCCATTGTTGCAAAACTTGATTTATCTTTGAATATTAAAATCTTATCAATCATGATATTTTTCATATATTATTGATTTATTTATATTTTTTAAAATTCACTGCTTAAAAAAATATAATAAATTTTACAATTAAAATTTATGAACTATAACTAACTCATATAAATAAAATAAAAATATAATTTAATTATTTATCATGATCAAAAACAATTATTAGAGAAAAAAGAAAGAGATAGAGAGTGAAAAATCAAATTGATTACCGTTAATAATAAAGAAAAACCATCAACGATAGCTAAAGAAAAATCAAAGAGAAATTTTTATAGGTGACGATTGTGTAAAAAAGAATACCATGAATTAAATAAAGCTCATAGGAATATTATTTATAGAAGATTTTTAGAAAAAATATTTTTTTAATAATTAACAGATGGCAAGGTTTGAAATCAGAAATTTATCACGTCTTTCCTTAAAATAAAACAAGTCATGATTATTGTGAAAATGATCATAATACCAATGAATTTGGGTTATCATGATAGTAAATATTAAAAATTTTGGTTGATGGAATGGTGGTTTTGGGCGTGTGGCCGCTGCATGCCTCAGGTAGTGCAGCACTAGAGAATCTCAAACTTGCCCTTCAGTTATAGATACATTTCTTTGAGAGTCTAGGGAGAGGTGGGGTCATTTAGATTAATATTCTGTTAAAGATAAGATTGAAAATTGTTGACATGGTCCAATAAAACGATATTATATAATTTATAATGAAATAAATTTGTGTTTGACATAAATAAATTTAGATCATAAATGAGTTACAAAAAAATAAATTTAAATTGATTGATTTGCTTAATCTACAATAAATATAATTAAACATGAATATATAATTAAGTTAATAAATTAATATATAATACATAATATAAATATACATATTTGAATACGATTTAAGTAAATGCAAAATATCTTTGAATCAAACTTTATATTTGCTTAGATGTTGATCTTTACTCTATATTCTTAACATATTGATATTTTTAATTAAATGTTAAATATTTTTTAGAAAATTTTAAGTTAAACTTATATTTTTATATTATAACGCATTAATATTTATTATTATATGATTAATTAAATAAATTATATGAGTCGTATCTTATAATTTATTTTATAAATATATTTGTATTAATGTTAAAGATTTTGATATAATTAATTAAATAAATCATGTTCGAATTGAATATGTTTATATTATATACATATTTTACTGTGATATGACTAGACACAAAACAACACAATATGAACTGTGATCCCTAGTTAAAGGAAGTCCAACAATTATAGCTTTAATTTGATTTGGAACGCTTCTTTATGTACTGATTTTTTTTATTTAAGTTACAAATCATTAAAAGTTTAATTGAATAGTTTATTTTTCAATTTGAATGGTTGACTATTCTTTTAAAAAAAATATGAACAATTTATATCTCATGCAACATATAAGATTATTAATTATTTTGTTGGTTACTATAAATTTGTAAGTTCAAAAAAACTGAATTAACCTAATTGGGATGTTGATGTGCACTATCTGATATTTTGTTTTTTCAGCTTTATATAAAAAGGTCTATAAAATTGAATTAGTCTTCGAAATTGCATAATTATTTGTTTTGAATCAAGTCAAGACCTAATTAATTTTTAAAATAATTATCTCCCAATTTGACTATTAAGTTAGATATGAAGTGGACTAATTATGTCGTTTTGTTTTTTAAGAAAAAAATTTAAAAATTTAATTTAAACATAAAAAATAAATACAAATGGAAAGAAAAAAATATAATGTCTGTTAAAAAAGAAATGTGAAGAGTTTGACTCTAGCTTTCCTCCACTAATGGTTGAATGAACAGCTGAAGCGAAATTCCAAATCTACCCTTCGAAAGATCTATGGTTTCCTTGGACACACCCATAAAAATATTAGTCGGCCACTGATTGTATGTGCTCCGTCCCATCGTTCGGCGGTTTATTAGTTTATTATTGAGAGGGAACAGAATAAATAAACAATAAAAGAAATTTGTGAACAGACCTCTAACTCTAGTGCAAAGGGAAATGGAAGAAAATTAAATAAAAAAATATAATTTTTCTTTATAACAAAAATTTAAATTTATTAAATATAAATTTATTTTTTAATTCATTAAAAAGATAAAATATAATATTTTAATAATTTAATATATTTCATATTTTTAATTTTTTAAATAATTTTTTTAATAATCTAAATTTTTTCCTTTTTTTCTTTATTTACAAATCAAATAAAAAAATAATTTTAATTTTTTTCTTTCCTTTTTTTTCCCTCGCTTCTCTCCACCCTAGCAAAGGCTAAGTGCTTATTTTAATGCATAGAGTTTCACATCAGACAGCAAATAAGCTTTTGTTGCTTTGTGCCAAATGGAGGGTCCTTAGTCCTTTCTCTCTTCTCTTCCGCTAAACCAAAGAACCCAAAAAAAAAAACCTGAATAGATCTTCTTCTTCTCGTTCGGTTCCATAATTTTCAGAAAATCTTAAGCAGGTACAAGCAAAAACTGTTTATTCTTCTTCTTCTTCTACCAAAATCATAATTAATTAGTTAGTTTTCATTTATTTATTTATCAGGCTTTTGCTTCTGCTTGTTGCTGCTGTTGTTGTTAAGGCTCTGTTTGTTTGGTAATAAAACTGAGTCAATGAAAGCCGAAATAGAAAATGTGTTGAAGAATCTTTCTTTTTTTTTTTTTTTTTTGGTTTATGTTTAGTTTTATTATGTGTTAGCTTTGGTTTTCTGTACGCAGTGAAAAGTGAAAAAGCCTTGTCTGATCCAGTTCAGCGGAGGTGGTGTTCTTGTGCGGCGGCGTTTCGGTTGTGCGGTGCTTATTAAGTTAGTTTTACTTTCCCTTCCTTTCACACCACCAAACATAACTTAATATATTTCCACGATGGTTTTGTTTTTTTATTTTTTATTCCAACGTTTCAAATGCTTAGTTGGGCGGATTATTATTTTTGTGGATATGCACTTAACACTAATACTGCAATTGCTCCAACTTTTGATGGAAATGCATTTGGTTTTTCTTCTTCTAAGTTTGGTAATAAGTTATGCCAATTGATTTTCTAGCCTTTTTTTGGGGAAGTTTTGGGCTTAACACAGTTTTAATCTTCGTTTTATTTTAGCTTGACTACTGCAATATGCATGCTTTTTTCTTTTTTGCTTTTTTAATAAAATTATTGATTAGCATTTGATAGCATGTTCCTTTAATAAACTCTTAATCCTTAAAGATCTGGTGGTGTTTGCAGTTTTGTACTGTAATTTCTCCTTGTTGCTTTTAGCATGATTTTTTATTCTAACACAGTAATTGGTGACCTAAGGGATGTTTGATTAGATTGGAGAAAATTTGGTGATTAATCAGTAACCTGTTTGTGATTTGAGTTGCTTGCTTCATAAGGGTAGCCAGCTGTAAACTGAACCTATTGCTATTTATTTGTTTGTCTTTTAATTAAAGACTAAATGGCTTTATAATATGTGATTAGCTTCTTTGGTTTTGCAAAGTTATTGAAGGATGCAATGAACTTATGCAGGTTGCGGAGAATTCTTAGTATTTTTCTTCTTAATTCTGATGTCTCCACCACTACTTGGTGTTGTGGAGGAAGGTGGTGGTCAGAGCAATGTTACTCTTCTGGCGTCTTCTTCCTCTGCGGAAAGCATATGCCAGAATGGCTCTGAATTGAAAGAAAGAAACTATATGGGATTGTCTGATTGTTCTTCTGTGGACAGTTCCGTAGTCCCTACTGCATCTGATGGGAGCAAGACTCGTCTCAATCTGAAGGCTACAGAACTACGGCTTGGGCTTCCAGGGTCCCAATCTCCTGAAAGGAATTCAGAGCTTTCCCCAATGAGCTCTACACCACTTGATGAGAAGCTCTTGTTCCCTTTGCACCCTTCAAATGATGGTCACTGCTCTTCAGCACAGAAAAATCTTATTTTGGGTAACAAAAGAGGATTTTCTGATGCTATGGATGGATTCTCAGAGGTGAGAACAACTGGATTCAGTGATGGGAATGCAAAAGATTTTTACTGTTGAATCTAATCTGTGAATTACTGATCTTTGGTGCAGGGTAAATTTCTTTCTAATTCTGAGGTTAATGTGATGCTATCACCCAGGACCTCTCCAAACTTGGGACTGAAACCTGGTTCTGTGCTTGAGAACTTTGGGGCTCAAGCTGCTAAAGTAAAAGACGTAGTTGCCCCAAAGATGGTAACGGAGAGGCCTCTTGGGGCAAATGATACGAGACCAAATCACAATGCTTCTGCAAACAACAGTAGTGCACCTGCTACCAAGTAAGTGGAGAGGTTTTATTCTTCTTAACTATGAGAATGGTCTCTAATTATCCTTCTTTGGCAGGGCACAGGTTGTGGGTTGGCCTCCTATCAGATCATTTAGGAAGAACTCTCTTGCTACCACATCAAAGAACACTGAAGAAGTGGATGGAAAAGCAGGTCCTGGTGCTTTGTTTGTCAAGGTTAGCATGGATGGTGCTCCTTATTTAAGGAAAGTAGACCTGAGAAACTACTCTGCATATCAGGAACTCTCTTCTGCATTAGAGAAGATGTTCAGCTGCTTCACTATAGGTGACCTAAATCAAAATTTCAATTTTATATGGAAGATATGCTTTGTGGAAATCACTACTATTCAGTACTTTCTGATCTGATATTCTGTATTTTATGGGTATTTGTTCTAGTTTTCATGGATCAAGTTACTGCTGTTCCATTATGATGTCAGGTCAATATGGATCTCATGGAGATCTGGGAAGAGAGATGATGCTGAGTGAGAGCAAGCTAAAGGATCTGCTTCATGGTTCAGAATATGTTCTCACTTACGAGGATAAAGATGGTGACTGGATGCTTGTTGGTGATGTTCCATGGGAGTAAGTACTCATACAATTTAAGCATTCTTGTTTCTCTTTGGTCCCGTCTTTCTTGTTACAGTAGCATATTCTTGCCGGAAACAATACTGTCTTGGTTCCTCAGCTCTGAATGGTGTTTGACACTTTATTATTAAAAGTTGAGGAAGTAAACTTTATTTCATATCATACAACATCTATTAACATATGTGGACATTTGGATGAATGCTTCTTGGGAAGCATTCCATAGGATTTAAATGACTTCCATTGCATATAGTCTTTCTGCTATTTTTGTTGAATTGTTTTTAAAGATCATGTAATGAATTATAATCTTAATTCATTTCTAAACATCACGAGAAGCATATCAGAGGAGACGAGAATTTTGGCTCTGGCTGTCTTAAGAATCTTGTTTGCATGTCATAACGTCATCAGATAAAAGATTTCTAGGTTTTAATCTTCATTATTATAGCTAACTGCCAGCTCAATGACGAACTACCTTAAGATATCAATAGCACTAATTTTCTTCTTACTTGCGCTGTTATTTACAGACCATCGTATGCTTATTTGGATATCCTCTTGTAATCCTGGTTCTATCACATTTATAAATGCTTTAGCTATTGCATCATATGACATCTGAAATAAGCTAAGACAGCAGAGACAGTAAGCAGTTCAAACTTGATCGTCTTTAATCAATGGAATCCCTTGTACTGATTGTTGATTCGTGAAATATAAAGTGCCTTTTCTTTGTTCAGCATCAGTCTTTTCTCACTTAAGATTATGAGTACGAAAAATGCTGCACTCTGACTTGTCTGTAACATTGTAAATATCTTACATTTTATTTTCCTTTTATTCAGAGATAAATTTTGCAAGGTTTCTGTTTTTCCTCTGTTCATCTGCAAGATGATAAATTTAACTTATCAAATTGTGATAATTTTATGCGGATAACTTTTAGGGATCGAAATGCATCCTAATTTAGTCTTTGTACTTGTTCAGGATGTTTATTGATACATGCAGAAGGATGAGGATCATGAAGAGCTCTGATGCGATTGGCTTAGGTGAGTATGTTATATTGTTGATTAACTGTCTTAAGGTAACATGTTGCAGTTACACTATTAGAGGTTAGAACCACCAAGAAAATGTTGTTGTGTTCACAAGGACCTTAACATCTATTGACATAGTAACAGGAATTTGCCACATAATGTCAAATTTTCATCAAGACAATTCTATTTATTTTATCTAGGAGTGAAGCATTATTGCTATTCCTTCATGGAACAAAAAAGATTGCTGATGGGTAGAATAAGTTGTGATTATTGGGCTCGGCTCATTATTGAAATATAAATGATGTAAATGGTTAGGATTAACCATGTACACAGCACAAAATATAAAGTTTATGTGTTTCGGTCACAGAGAGAGAACATATATGCAGTTTACCCTTAAAAACAGAATTGCTGCACTGCATTTACATAATTTTCCTCATCAAACATTAAGATAACTATTTTCTTCTTGAAGTGACATTTCACCTCCAATTCCTTTGCTCTCTGTGTCAATCCAGCAATCTATAGCAGGCTTCATTAGTTTCTTCAATTTAATAATGTCATTGTGGTGAAAAATGTTCTGGTATATTCTGGAATTCTTAAGAAATTGACTTACCTATCAGAAGTATAGTAGGATAGCGACAAAAGTTTCATGAGTTTAGTTCTATTAAAACTGATATATTTCTGTCGAATTTCATTGCATTGATCTTACTGGGGTAACTTGAGATTATTTTGTTTGCAGCCCCAAGGGCTGTAGAAAAATGCAAGAACCGGAACTAGCCAGTGGTACACATGATTGATGCTATCCATCCAGCGAAGCAGGGTTGAAGATTTGGAAATTGGAACAGAAGCTCATTAATTCAAATTTCTACTAGGTTGACAGCAAATGAAGGATTGCCGGACTCTGTTTATTGTCTTTCAAGTTTCGTTTGAAGAAATTCGTGTTTCTTAGCAGTTGAGTTTATAAAAATCATAAAACTCCAAAGACCAACTATGTATTTGGGAGTGCTACTGTTATTCTGTGTCAAAGTTTGGGCAGGTTCCTGTTTAGAGACAGTAACGGCGGTTTGTAAAGTGCATCGTTTGTTGATCTTATTATCTATGTTTGTGTGGTGCAAACCTCTCAGCATACCTCGACTTCATATCTATTATCTTTTGTAGTTGTCTGTACGCATTCATCTGTCAACTACAATGTTCTCTCTTTTTTTTCTTTTTTCTTTTTTTCCTCTTTGGGGATTGATTAGGCTCTAACTCAAGGGGTTGAATTTGCAATCTCATATCCCTAATGAGACTCTACAACCGTTGAGGTAAAGCTCATTGATAACTATAGTGATTATCAACATGTTCGAAAGCAAAAATTTTATTTCGTAAGAGGTCCTGGAGAAATGGACTGAACCTTAATTTACTTGTCAAGTAGTCATTAGGTCTCACATGATAAGGGGGTAAAATACTCTAATGATGTCCGAATTAAATTACTCTGTTGCTGGGCTAAAACAATTGAGATATTGCCAGCTCTGTGGATATGCCTGTCGGATAGTAGTGACTACAATCATGGGATGCACTGTTGATGGGCTGCGTTATTAATCTGACGTGGCAGGTTAATTTATTATGTAGCCAGTAGTCATGATGGATAGAAGGGAAGCAGTGGGTTGTTAAGGACAGCAGAAGATAGAAGCCATTAACCTAGAAGAAGGAGGTCGTACCATGCCGTACAGGGTACGTGTGTGACCATAGCAAAGAGAGAGATGGTCCCGTAACTCCAGTTAAAGGCATTAGCCTTGACCAGCGAACAATGTAGCCCTGACCTCCTTACCTCTTTCTGCCTGGCTGAATAGATATTAATAAATATACCTAAGTAGGTGTATGCCTAACCGAAAAAATACAATTGCCTAGATGAGGCCAAAAATCTATTAATAAAGGTGTCAATAATGGAAGCCATGGAGGATTGGAAGTGATGGAATGGAATCGAACAAAATTGATGACATGCGACATTGTCTTTGCGCAGAACGAGTAGTGAAACTTATCTGGATAATATCTTGCAATCTGGCGGGTGGCCCATGAGTTGGGGAAAAATTGACTTAGGAGGGAAGCAGATCCAGTCTAAATTCACGGTAGATGATGGCAAAGCGTCTTTTGCTTGTCTTTCCTAAATCCAGTGAATCCCAAACATATTAGCATTTGGGTAGAGCTACCAGAGGGATGCCAAAATACCAAACAGTTAGATGCTTCATTGTCATCATCTCTAATTATTCATTTTCCTAGCTAAACATGATTTAGTGCTCTCATGCGTAATGCACGATTGAAGCAGCTGTTGGATGTGAGAGAAACTAAGAACCTATCTTTGGAGATGGCAATGGAGGGGGTGAGAGTAGAGGTAAGCAAAAACCAGACCATATAAAAAAAAACTGATCGAATTGAATTGATTTTTAATAAAATCAGTTCGGTTCAATTTTAATTTCTCAAAATTTTCTTTTTTTTGTTTGATTTTTAGGATAAAAAACTGAAAAAATATAATTAACTGAAGTTAGTAATAAATCAAATCAATTTAAATCGAACTAAATTTAAAATATATGTAATTTAATCAAACTAAATAGAGCTGAACTTTTATAGGTTTGGTTTGGTTTATAAGCACATAAATTTTGATTTAATTGGTCCAATTAATTTGATTTTTTCAAAATTTTAATTCAATTTGGTTTAAATATATAAAATTTGGTTTACTTAATTTTGGCAAAAAATCATATCAAATTAATTGAATAGACCGTTAGAGTCATTTTCCATCTCAGCCTCCACCCTTTTAACGAACCCTCCCCCCTTCTTCTTTCTCTCCCCAGTCTCATAGGTGATTTTTTGTTTTTAATTTATTTTTAAAATATTTAATCATATTACATTATAAAATAAAAATATTTTTCTATGTACACTACACTATATATATATATATAAGAATAATTCATAACAACTAATTCATATTGCACAACATTCTTTTTATCTTCTCTCTTTAATATGTGTATGTATATTTTCTTTGACTCGAGCATCGAAGAATTCTTGCTAAAATCAATCCAAAGAGCTTTTAATTATAAATTTTATGTAATTTGAAATCTTTAGTTAGAATGAGTCTACCAAACTCAATATTAAAGAGTTGGGTATGTTCAGCTTCATCAATAACGCTAAGACTCCGTTCTTAGATTGGAAAGGAGGGAAAATGAAATAAAAGAAAAGAAAAGGATAAAAGAATAAGTGGAAATTTTGTTTTGCTTTTGTTTGGGAAAGAGAGTACTCCAAAAATTGAACACCACAACAAATTTTCCTGTCAAAACCGGAAAGAAATTACTCCCTCCGTTCGTAAGCAATAGACATTTTGGAAAAAAAAAAAAACTGAAATTTATTTATTTATTATTTTATATAATCAATGAATTTTAGTTTTTTTTCAATTGTACTATTTATCCTTATCACTTCAATAATTTGTAGAATTTTAAAGTTATTTAATGCAGTCTTTAATAAAAAAGAGACCATTCACCTTTTTAGACTCTGTAACTTCATTAGTTACAATTAATCAACATAAATATTGATGGGTCAAATAATTTTAAAATTAAAGATAATTTAATCCTATTTATTCATTAATCTCCTCTATTTAAAATTAATAATTAAAATTTTAATCCTAATGAAATCTTTAAAATACTATTTTAGAATGTAGGGAATGGATAGATGAGGGATATTGGATTGGTCAAAATTTTTTTTCACAAATATTTCTTGTTATTTCCAAAGAGACAGATGGTACTTTCTTTTTGACTTTCACGCTCTGATTTTCACTCCATCCAATCCAAACGTGATGAGAGAAAAAAAAACAATAATTTTTTTCATTTTCTTTTCCTTTTCATTTTCAGTCTTTCTATTTTATATCCTCCTTATACCTTTTTTCACAAATAGAGTAAAGTTTTGATCTAACATATAAGTAGGTAGTCTTCGAATATTAGAGGATAAACTGATTGTATCATTTTAAATCGAATTATTTTTTAGTTTAGTTGAACTTGAATTATTGAAATTTTGATTGGGTTCATGTTACTCATTAAGGACACATGTAAAAAGAATGTTAAATCAAAATTTGAATTTATTTTTTAAAAACAATATTTCAAGCCAAATCTAGCTATTTATTATTTATTTAAATTTTTTATTATTTATGTGATATAATTTATTAAGAAACATAATAATTTTTAAATTATTTTTATTAGATATAATTTTATATCAACAGAACTTGACGAAAATTTTTATTTTTCTTTAAATATTTTTAAATATAATTTTTAAAAAATTAAATGACTATATATAATGAAAATAAATAATTAAATTAAATTCAAATAAAATTAAAAATAAAAAATATATTTTTTTTTAATTTTTACTAATTTAAACTGGGTTATTTTGGTAGACTCATGGACTGCATTTAACTTGAAAATTTTCTAATTATTTTAGATCAAGTAGTTTTAGATTTTCTTCTAAATTAAATGAAATTTAAATTAGTTTTTTTTTAAATAAATCCAGATTGAGTTAACAACCGAAAGTAAATCTGGTCATTGTATAATATATCATAAGTGATGCTCAATTTCACCATCACTCAAACTGGATCCCACATCCCATCTCTTGTATTATGTCTAGAAGATAATGTAAATAAAAGTAGTAGTTATAGGATACTAATAGCCCTTTCATATTTATTTCACTTTCTTGTCCATTGCAAGTCACAGTCACCGCTAGAATTTTCCAACTCTTCCTTTATTGAACTACAATTGCCAGATCACGCGCTTTCTAGTTTAATCTATACTGGTAATGATGGTAAGTTCCCTAATCTCAATTATTTGGGAGAATTTTGTTGATAATATTAACGATAGGCATTTAAATAGCAGCAGTAGGTTTTAATCTACAATGGTATTTATGCATATAAGTGAAGACATTTTCTGATGGAAACCCATTACCTTTAAATATGTCTTTGAACAGAGGCGTGATGTTGGGTTTTTCACTAAATGGATGGTGTGCTGCCCTTTTCGAATTTCTTCATTTTCTGGATGGATTACATTGGAAAGATTTGATATCTAGTGTCTATTTTTAAGTAGTCTTATTTTACCACTTGGTGGAAATAAATTGCTCTAAATTTGATAGTATTCTTTCTATCTTTTAAAAGAAAAAAAAAAAAAACTATAAAGATAGAATATCCTTTCATCATTTTCTAGGTTGGGTTTCTCTACCAAAATGAATGTGGACAATTATTTTGTTCAGAACCCATCACCTGGCTCCGAATCTGCGGCCCATTCCTTCAATTACTTATCCAATAAATGGTTAGAATCCCATCCTCCTGCTCTAATGGCTGCAAAAATAGAAGCAGGGAGGATGGCAAAGTTCAAAAGACCCATTTGGTGCTGGGATACAGAGGCGACAAGAATAGCAGTAAAACTTCTTTTCAATGTGTGGTGTCACCACAGCAATGAATTATTGTAAAGTAAAAGAGGACAATCTTTGATTAGATTAATTTATTTTATTCTACCACTTATTCCATATAATACAAGGTGTGCTGAGTTAAAAAAAAGAAAAAACACAATACCCTTTTTATTGTCTGTCATTTTCATCATTCTAGATTAAAGAAACCAATGGTATAAGATGTGCATATATGTCAATGATCTGTTCTAGTAGTTAGGCATAAGCATAAATTTTTTACTATTATTTCGTTCTTCTTTTCCCATATGATTTCTAGGGAGTTGGAGTGGTTAGCATTGTTGGTTGGAATAATTGTTCATGAGAATAGGGAAAGATAAATTCTTAGTATAATCATCATTTTAAAATTCAAACCATCTTCTCCCATTATAGCTACTTTGAGTCTAATAACAACATGTCATCATTGTCACCAAATGACCAAGTTCATTACAACAACAACAAAAAAAGAAAGTATATAATATACAATCATTATGTAATAATTATTATCATTATTGCTATTATGATAATTTTTCTAATTTGTGTCTTATCTTTGTGGAAAATAATTAAATTTAGACTACTAAAAGTGCATTGCCTCTCATGTTTTGGATTGATATAGCAGAACCATCTTCTTCAACTTTAGCTATAAAAATTTTGACATATGAACAGGTCTCAGCCATGGCATAAGGGATTGATTGAATATACAACTGAACTTGTTAAGCTTAGCTATATGGGATTAAATTTAGGTAAGATGTTTAACATAATCCACTAAACATTCCACATGACTTGTTTTTCTTAACAAAATTTTAAAGTAGTTTAATTGTTCCGCACCTAACCCATTATCTTGAACTTTTAGTCCTTTATGGTGCATATCGCCATCAATTAAGGTATAATAATTTAGATTACATTACCCTTTAGCTTAAATTACGTAATTAAGATACTTGGTTCTGACGCAAATTACGTGATTAAGAAGAGTTATATCTTTGACCCCATTCCTAGTATATGATTTTGTAGTCTCCAATTTTTACGTTCTAAGAAGATTGTGACATTACATACCAAAGAGTCAAAAGTTCTGGATTTAATTAAAAAGGGTGCACGACATTAATTCTAGTATATGATAGCTACTGTGGTACTCCTTTATTGGTTTTGGTCCATTTGTTTTAATGCCAGGGGCCAAGCTGCACCAAAACAGATCAGCATTAAAATGGCGAAGTTGTAATAGAAATAACCAATTGCTAAAAATAGATTTTTGGTGGGTTTTGGCCATTTTTGGCAGACTGTAAGGACGTGTTCTTATGGTAACCTGGCATTGTATGAAGGACCCATTTGCCAAGAGGGTCAGAAATCACATTATTTTTTGCCTTTTAGGCTATAATATGATCAAGCCATTGGTTGGCTCTATTCTTCATGGCTCAGGGGAATCTCAATCCTAAATGAAAAGTCTAGCAAGATTTTTATTTTTTATTTTTTAACACCTCCAAATCATATCTGGCCAAGTGGCCTTGCTCATAGATCTTTAGAGTCCCAATTGCAAGGATCTGGCTGGGCCAATCCGGATCCAAATGATTAGGATCTCAGCAAAATGTTACCACAGGGTGTTAATTATAACCTACCTCTCTGTATATGTAGCTTAGGATGCTAATCTTCTCTATTGTGACCTTATCTTTAAAATACTACATTGAATTGATACATACCTCTCTTGATGGCGACATCAAAACAGGTGGATTAACACTTGTTAGTAGCATTTCTTTTTCCCCAAATGCCATTATTCAATAGGTTCCCTCTAATAATCAGTTAGTGTTGTCACTTAGCTGCCCAAAGAAGGTGAATTAAGCGTTGATATATTTTGCAAAATTAAAGAGCTCAAATAAATATACAAAGAATAAAGATGAAAACAAAGTTAATTGTTATCTGTCCAGATTCTTTTTCTCAAATATAATTCATTTGAGAGTTTTTATTATATCATATCATTTACTAAGTGTTATTCAAATCGTTGTAAGTTTAGTATTATTTATTAGACTAAACCAATTCATTCTTAAATTAGTTTAGAGGCACTAAATTAAACCTAACTAATACAAAAGTCATCCTAATCTAAGTATTTAGCAATCTCACAGCAGATTGTAATATAGTACTCGAAGAAAAATGCAAGCTTTTCACTGACACACAAGCTAATGTTCACACAAGCAACTCAATTCTAAGCAAAAATAGCTTGATTTTCAACACTTGAGATCTCCGTATCACGCAGTTTATTATCTACTTTGCCATGAGACGTGATCTAACACAGAAGCTTTACCCCTTTTTTAAAACTATCTATCACGGCTGTGGCCATATCCTACCATGAACCTAGACAACTTCTTGCTTAAACTTTTATGACTTCTTGGATTTCTTCAAGTCTTTTAATAATTTAATTTA
This sequence comes from Omphalea diandra, assembly GCA_949677035.1. Classification (NCBI taxonomy): domain Eukaryota; kingdom Viridiplantae; phylum Streptophyta; class Magnoliopsida; order Malpighiales; family Euphorbiaceae; genus Omphalea; species Omphalea diandra. The sequence continues at coordinate 65,054 of CATIWR010560731.1, read as the reverse complement.
GTTTATCTTTTTTGGGATGGGAGAAGAAGTTAAATGGCTTCAAGGCTTGGAAGCTTCAAATTGGGTTTTTAAGCTTCTGATATCTTTAAGCTTTGAAAATTTTAAAGTTGGAAACTTACAGTCACACATAAGATACTTATACGCACATTAGTATACCTTAATTGCTTGTTATCATCAACACAAGAATTAAAATCTTTAGTTCAATGGATAATTAAGATATTTTAATTTATATAAAAAATTTTATTTTAATTTAAAATGACAACATATGCGAAATCCCATTTTAATCTAAATGAATCTACTAATTAAATTAAATTGTCCATTAAAGATTAGTTTGATGGATAGTGTACAAAGTAAAAAGTTAATAACCTCTGCATTTCCTTTTTAAGTTTTTGATGTCCTAAATCAAATTCACATCATTTACTGGTGTTGAAGTGAGTGCATGTCCCTGTAGGTTGTTTCCCAGTTTCACAAATTGAGGCACTTGTGTCACTAAAGGGCAAATGCCTCAAGCACATCCGAAGACAGAAATGGTCTTCCCGGTTGATTATGAGAAAATGTTGTGTTCAAATTGCCAATCTTTTGACATGTCTAATTATAATAATTAACTCTTCTAATGCCAAACTTATGTGCGCTATAAACTTCACCTAAATATTAAATGACACCTTGTTTGAAACTAAGCCAAATTAATAATGTCAAACATTGATATTAATCGATTATGTTTATTTATTGTCTTTTGCATTTTTCTGCGCAATGCCGATTATTGTTTTATCAATTTCAAATGCTTGCAAAATAATGCTGAAAGAAAAACTTTGTATCTATCTAGAGATCAATCATGCCAAATTCCAACCTTCCATCAATTCCCGTTAATGAGTCTAAAACTAATCATTGCATGGTATAAAAAGGTTATAAGAGATGAGTGTCCACTATTATTACAAGAGTTGTAATCAATATGAAGAGAGTTAATTATGGGTAGAAATATGGTCTTAAATGTACCTTAAAACTTTACCCAGATAAAGCCAACTCTAGTTGGTGTCAATAAACAATGGCGAAGCATAGAACAAATTTGAGAAGACGCCAAAGGAAAATGTTGGTGAGAATTCACAGGATGGAGGAGTGGTGGTCCACACGGGCAGTAGGAGCCAAATCAGATTTTATGGGAAGCAAAGAATAAATATAACAATAATATGCTAAAGGAAAAAAACAAGTTTGAGAACCCATTTGAGCTATGAGGGAGATATGCCCCTCCCGCAATTCCATCACCATCACAAATTTTGAAGGAAGAGAAAGATATGTGGCGTAGAAAAATGGAGGGCTAAGGGAGAAAACCATAGACAGGATTTAAGAGAATTGGTTAGTGGATCTTGGTTCAATCCCTCGCTTCGTCGGTACTAATAACTCACAAACAAGTAGAGGTGACAAACTGCTCGGATTGAGTCATTTCGAGTTGTATCATTTTCTAATCGAGTTATTTTCGGATCAATGTGATTTCGGGTTGAATGTAGATCACTTATCGAATCATGCATGTTGAAATGATATTGGGTTTACTTTTGAAATTGATATTTCGGAATAACTCATTTATTATTCAATTTTTAAATGTATATTTAAATTTTTTTATTATTTATGTAATATTTTCTCATAACTTATTAAAAAAATAATTTTCTTTTAAAAATTATTTTTAGTCAAATTTTATATAAAAGAAAACTTGATTAAAAAAATTTATTTTTATTTAAATGCTTAATAAATTAAATATAATTTATTTTTAAAGCAAATCACTATATATAATTAAAACAAACAATTGAATTAAGTACAAATAGAATTATATTCAAATCATATATCAAAATTTAACCTAATTTACAAATATATAATGTTTAATGATAACAAATCACTAACTACAAAAAAATTTATGTATTATAACAAAAATTTCTGTGATAAAATTAAATTTTATAGTAATATGTAAGTTTATAATAATAAAAATCAAATTTATCACAATTATTATAAAAATAATAAACTAGTAGTAAATTTCTTTTATTTATTAAATCATTCAAAAAATTATGGTAAAAATTTAGTGTAATGACCTAAAAATTCAAATATTTATATGATTTTCAATTGTATCTAAATTTTCAAATTATGTCAATTACACACTAATTTGATGAATTAATTTTAATTATATCTCAAGTCAAAATCAAAATTTAGTTAAGTGCATATTTAGACTCAATTGACCTATGTACTTTTTTAATTAGTTTAATCAAAACTAAAATTATGTTTAGAATTTAATTAATATGATATCTTTATTTTTATTCAGCTTTATTTTATTTTTACTTAATTAAATTTATTATGTACTTTGTATAATGAATTCTGATTTTATGTTTAAATTTAAAATTCATAAAATCTTTTGATCTCTCATTTTTTTGAGAAAATTTTTTCAATCTTCTCATAAACTTAATTTTTTATTTTAAATAATAAAATTTTTAAACTATTTAGAATAAAAACCTTCTAAGAAATATTTAAAAAATCAATTACACGAGATTAATTAAGATGATACTTTATTTTTATTCAATTTATCTCATTTTTTAATTAAATTTATTATTTACTTTTGTATGATGAATTTTTTAATTTTTAATTTATATTTAACAAATAAAAATTTTAAAATTTCAATTTATAATTCATCAAATCTCTCAATCTCTCCTTAAAAAAATATAAACTATTTAAAATAAAAACTTTAAAAATATTTAAAAAATTAATTACATGAGTTCAATTAAGATGACAATTTTATTTTGCATTCAATTTAGTTCTTTTTTGCTTAATTAAATTTATTATATATACTTTTACATGAAGAAATTGAGTTTTATATTTAAATCTATAAAATTTTAAATTTTACATTTATAATTCACAAAATCCCTCAATATCTCATTTAATTTTTTTTCTTTAAATCTCTCCTTAAAAATTTAATTTTTTTATTTTAAATAATAAATTATTTAAATCATTTAAAATAAAAATTTTAATAAATATTTAACAACTAATTACATGAGCTTAATTAAAATAATACTTTTTATTTTTTTATTTAATTTTATCATATTTTTATTGAATTAAATATATTATATCCTTTTATACGATAATTTTTTATTTAAATTAAAATTTTTAAAAATTTTGAAATTTAAAATTATTAATTATTAATCTCTCAATCTCACATTTAAAAAATTTCTTTCAATCTCTCATCAAAAATTAATTTATATATTTTAAATTATTTAATTCATTTAAAATAAAACTTCTAAGAAATATTTAAAAAATCAATTACATATGAACCTGAACATTCTTAAAAAATTTATCCTTTAAATAAAATTTAAGGATTTATTAGTTTATTATTTAAATATATAAAATAAAATTTTATAATGAAAAACATGAAATTAATGTAAAATTAATTATTTATCAACTAAAATAAAATTCAAATTTTTATATTTTTGTGAAAAATTATTTAAATTGAGTAAAAATAAAAAAATTATTTTAGTAAAATTTAAATTATATTTTGAATCTAATTGAACTAATTGAATATAATGGTGAATTGAGTCTAGATATATATTTTACTAAATACTAATTTTGACTTGGGGTATAATTAAGAAACCAATTTATTAAATTAAGATGTAATTTGCTCAATTAGAAATTTTGAATACAATTTAAAATTTGTAAAAAGATTTGATTATTTTGAGTCATTGAGCCTGAAAATTTTAATTCAAAAATTTTTACTATAACAAATTCAAGATTAATTATGATATAAACTATTTTATCATAATATTTTGTAACTGTGTTAAATAAGTTTATAAAAATGATAAAATTATTTTATCACAATAAATATCTTTTATTCTTACTAAATAATTTGTTATTATAAATAAAAAATATAATTTAGGCACATGAAAAGATACAGTAAAATTAGTAAATTTATTAAAATATAAAAATATCAACATATTTAAATAAAATAAAATAAATTTAAATTTAATTAAATATTTTAAATATTTTTTAAAATAAATTTATTTTAATTTTAATTATTCTACTATATATATATATATATATATATATATAGTAATAAAATTTATTTTTTCTATTGTTATTAGATTAAAAAGATAGGGTCGCGGATTGACCTATTTGTGTCAGTTTTAATACAATCTGTCGAATTGTCTTTTATTCAACCCTAAAATTTTTAGATCATTTTGAATTTGTTTTGGATTCGGATCAGATTTGAATCACATTTTTTAACGGATTTTCGGATAAACTCAAAAACGGTCACTTCTGCAAACAAGCTATAATTTGGGGTCAGTACCATATTTGGCTATAACTGTGACTATAAACTTTGAAAAAAAAAAGTGACTATAAAAATTGCTTCTATCTAAGTATGTGAAGATATGATGAGTTTATATAATATTTTATATTGACAAAAATGTGTACATAATAAGATATTTGATCTATTCAATCAATGATCAGTGCTATTATCTTTCAATTTTGTAACTTCATTTTGATTTTTTTTTTTTTTCCATTACATACATAGTCTTAGCGTGAATTTGCCTATTTTTGTATGAACTAAAACCAGAAAAAAAAGAAAAGAAAAAGAAAATACGTGAGGGTATGATTTATAAACCATGATATGAATTGTCCTTCCTCCATGATCTTGCTCCTGTTCATCACCCATATTCTTTAATTGGAAGGCTTCCTATAATAATACCAAAGAAAACAAGGAAAGAAGTTGCATAAATAATATTAATAGCCATGTTGGCCATGCATATATTATAATATGTTGGTCATATATTTATGTAGGGATTCTAGCGCTTTCATTCACCATATGACTAAAAGTTCATGGCATGTGCTCCATTCGTCTCAACATCTCAACAAGAAGCAGGAAGGAGAGCTTTCACTTTCAAATTCATTAATGACTCATTCTTTAAATGAACGAATATCTATGGATATATTTTTCTACAGAAAAACTCATTTAATATATTTCTTAAAACCAAGCTTCCTATCAAGCATGTGCCTTCTCCAACTACTTCTAATGTGAGACTTAACGAACCATTTTAATTTTCAGCCAACTTCCACTTTAGAGTTTAGACCATGTTCATTTTCTTTATGCATTTAATCAAATATTTATATGTATTAAAAGCTCTTATTGAGGGTTATTTAGTTGGAAGTAGATTTGATTAATTCACAAGATTCTACCATTACCTCAATCATGTTTAATGTGTAAATGGATCCCATCGAATATTAAATGCCATAGCAAAATATTTTTTCCAAAATTATTCCTTCAATGTTGATGTGACCTATAACACATGTAGTATTATTTATATATACAAGTATTGTTATCTGTCAACCAAACACATGAACAAATAACCTATAAAGTTATATGAACAAATGTCTTCCAGGAAATAAAAAGGAAAAGGAAAAAATACCAACATGATTACTTCCAATTAAATTAATATTTTTATTTTTGTTAGCAATTAAATTAATTTTATATACATTTAAATTTTGAAATATTGAAAATGTGATTATGATTTTGTTAAATATAAATTAAATAAGATGATTTGTTAATCCATCACGATAATTAAATGATTCATGCAACTTCTATAATTTTTGTATTTTTTAATGGGAGTTTTGATAGTTAATTATAAAAAAACTTTGATTAAAGAAGTTTGAATAAATAATAGTATTTTAGATTTTATTGAGATAAATATTTAGTTTTATTGTAATTAATGTATATGTATACAAAGACAAGAATGTCAATTAATTATTAATAATTAAAATAATTAAATTTTAAAAAACATTACTATTTTTAACTGCGATAATGTAATTTTCTTTGTAAAAGTAATATTCGTAGCTACATCTATATACAGTCAAGACTAAATTATTTTAAAATTTTAAAGGTTTTCTTTTTTTTTTTTTGGGTATCACTACATAATATATTGAATAAAACCTACTGTTGCTACTACTTGTAATGATTATAAAAATCAATCAACGATCAAAAAATTTGTTCAGCATCTAATAGTTTATATTAATTAGAGAGTATTCCAACTACATGACAATTTCACCTACTAAAGAATTATAAAAAAAAATTAAAATATTATAAAGTCTTTAAATTTTATCAAAATATACTGCTTTTTCTTTTAGTTTTTAGACATAATTAATTTTAACTTTATCTATTTTTCTATTAAATCTAACTCAAATAATAAAATTACACTTTTTTCTTCAGTCACCGCACAGAAACAGAAACGAACATACATAATGGACCTAGAAAATTCATCCAGCGATATACTTGTTCTTGAATCAACACACCAACATGGGTAAGGGACCTGGAGATGTATTATAGCTAAACAAGTAGTACCGGCATCTCTTTCACCAAAATTGACCCAAAATATTATTGATAAACTGACAAAAAAGAAAAAACCAAATATTATTACATTAACTAATAAGCAAAATAATTGAGGAGTGATTAACTCTATAAAGATATCAAATCCTCGGTAATAGGACACGCAGCCGCCAGCGCACCTAACTCATCTCACCAGTTGAAGATAGCTGAGTAGGAGATTAGATTAGGGGAGTGTCATCTTATTCAAATCCTAATGACATAATCAAATCTGAGTAATCTTAATTTTCTAATGCGTTTAGTGATTTGAGATCCCATTTCCAAGAAACTCTTACTTAAATATTAACACTTCATACGATGGGAGCATAAAAGAAAATCAAACTATCTCGTACTATGAGGATTCGATTATGGGCATAATCACATTCCCATATGCAGACCTGGGGGTTGACACATGGTGTTTTCAGTTCAATAGTAATTGGCTTCTCTTGGTTTTGGTTGAATCATCGATTAGTATATCACAAATATTAGTGGAACTTGAAAGCCAAATTAGTTAAAGCTGTTAATCATTTTTAATTGCATCGATTCAGTTATAAATATTTTAAAAAAATTTAATTTGTAATTGATTAAAATTTAAATTCAAAATATTTTAATTTTAAAAAATGATTCTATTATCATTAAACCAAAGTTCATTAACATTGTTCTGAATATTGGCGAAAATGCATATTCATGAAGTTGACGTTACAATAATTTTGAATCCTTAAAAATAATAAATTTATAAATTTTATTCACTTATACATCTTACCAACTTTATATTTATTGAATGTGAGATTTACACATTCTAACCTATTAGATGAGTAATTTTCCCCCAATATGGCCAATACTGAAGTTTTGGGTCCTATGCATAACAATCTTTTATATAAATATATAACTAACACCTAATTAAATACCGTCAATCTTCAGATATATTAAAAATAAAATTGGGTCAAATTGAACATGGAACAATCTTCAACTTGGGGGTGTGAGAAATGATGAGATCTCTTCCATATGGGGTGTCCAGTCCAATTATATCATGTGACATGTGGGCATTTTTCTAAATTAATTCTAATAAATCACCTTAATTAAGGGCATATGCCATTATTTAACAAGACATGTAACATATGAATATACATGACTGCCCTTGTTGATTATTAATACTGGATAAAAAATGGCTAAACTGGACCCGCCAATCACGTGCCAATGAGTGGGTTAAGACTTTTAAGGGTTTTTTTTTTATATAAAATAGGATAAATCATTCAAATTAATAGTCATACAGTATCTATAATCTAATATATTAATATTGAAAAATTATGATTAAGACTAAGACAATTGTTATAATAATTTAACTTACCATTTAAGATCTCTTTCGTACGGTTCTGAAATTGTTTTGATGTATAATATCGTTTTGAATGAAATTCCTTGACATAATTATCGCAGAGTTTTAAACATTCATAATCATATTGAAAAATAAGTCAATAGTAATCCAAAACTAATAAATATTATTTTTTAATAAATATAAATCAAATCCACAAAAGAGAAGAAAACACCAATAAAAGGGACAAAAAAAACTCTATAAAGGAGATTGAAATATTCACAAGAGATAACAATACATTCACAAAAGATATTGATCTCCACATAATAAAAAAAAGAAAAATAAAAAAACAAATATATCAAAAGAGAGGGTATGCTCTTCAAAATACAAAAACAAGATATGGCCTTATAATTTTTTTAAAGACATCAATTGGTGATGTCAGGTGCAACGACTATAGAATCACACTTAATATCTCTTTCGTACGACTCTAAAATTGTTTTGATGTATTGCATCGTTATGAATGAAGTTACTCAACAAAATTATCGTAGAGTTTTAAATAATCATATTGTAAAGTAAATTAATAGTAATTCAAAACTAATAGATACTATTTTTGTTCAGCAAATATAAACTAAAATCCACAAAAGGGAAGAAAACAACCACAAAAGAGGAGAAACACCTCCATAAACGAGACTAAAGCATTTATAAGAGAGAATAATACATTCACAAAAATATAGATCTCTGCATAATAGAAAAAGAAAAGTAAACAGACAAATATATCAAAAGAGAGGGTATGCTCTTCAAAATACAAAAATAAGGTATGGCCTTATAATTTTCTTAAGAATGCTGATAGGTGATATCAAGTGCAACAACTATAGTGTTGTTGCACTTATACACGTTTGGTTTTTTTTTTTTTATTTTATAAATACATAATTTATTCACTTTGTATTTAGTTTTTATATCTACTTTGATCAAATTTTGTATTTTTTCGTTCACTTTTTGTTTATTCAAAAAATTCTCAATAAGCCAAACACAGTCCTAATAATAACTATAACCATACTAGACCGTGTTTAGCTTATTATTTGAATATAAAATTTGTTCACTTTAATACAAAATTTGTTCATTTTTTATATAAAATTTAAAAAAATTCTATAAATTTTGTACATATAGAATTTTTCATTTTACATAAAAAATTTGTTCAAATTATATATACACTTGAACAATTTTTGTTTTTTATTTGCTTAAAAAGAAAAAAAATTATAGCTTCTAAATTATTTAAAGAAAAAAATAAAAGAAAAAACTGTAGCACCCAAGATACTTAAATATTTTTATCTATTTTTTATCGAATTTAAATAAAAAATAAAAAATATATGAACAAATTCTATTTTTTATTTAAAAAAGAAAAGAAAAAAATTATAGTATTCAAGTCACTCAAATATTTTATTCATTTTTTATACATAATTTAAAAAAATATATTTGAATAAATTCTATTTTTTATTTAAAAAAAACTATGCTACTAAAATATCATTTCAGTGATATATATATATATATATATATATATATATCACTCGAGGGCAAACATGCCATGGGTGGGACATTAGCGTGGGCGCTCGCCGGCACCTACACTTTTCCGTTTCTCAAACAAATGCCAAGTAACAACAACAACCAAAGTGCTTAAGATACGCATAAAGCCGAACCACTTTTTCTGTTTGTAGTCAAAAAGGTGTCTAAGTTTATTCTATTTTTGCTTAGTTATTTCTTTATTTAATGGAGCCAAAATTTCCAAAAAAGAAAAATAAAGTTAATTAACAATTATACTATTGATAATAATTTAATCAATAATTATGCTACAAGCTTAAGTATAAACTTTTTCAAGTTGTTAACGTAGAAGCAAACTTTTGAAAGATAGAATGATAGTGATGATACGGAAGTAGTCTACAAGCAGATGCATCCATCACTCTTTCACATAACCTTAAACAAATGAATTATTATTCAAATTATTATGCTTGAAATTATTATACACATAAATACATATTATCTGATATGATATTTCATGTTCGAATTACAATTAAAATTATGGTAAAAATTACAGTGTCATTTAAGTTATTACACTATAATGTCATAATTAATAATTCACTGTTGAATTAAATAAAAATTATTATTTATTATTAAATTATATATAATTAAAATATTTTAAATTAAATATAAATTATTATTCACTATTATTATATTATGTTATTTAATGACATTATAAAATTAGTCATTATATAATTCACTTCAAAACTAATTTTTTTAAAAAAAATCAAAGGAGAAAAAAAACGAATATATAGCAAGTACACCTGATATGTATAGTATAATTTAAGCTTTTATATTTAATGTTAGAATTAATGGTCACTTTTATATTAAATGCTTCTGAATTACTAATATCTCACACACGCGCGCCCACGTATGTATATATATATGGTATCTCAAATTTAATACATGTTGCTCAAAACAATGAGAATTATGGCAGTGATGGGTGGATGACCAAATGGTGGGATCCAGTCTACCGTGTGAGGGTCCATTAGACATCACTTTTATGGGGCGGCAACTTACGTTTTTGTGTTCATGTTTTCAATTTTTTTTTTTTTTTTTATTATTATTATTATTATCATCATCATCATCATCATCATCATGGGATATTTTAAAAAGGGTTTTACTAACAATATCTTCAAGTCTCATAATAATTGATGTGTTTTCGAGAATGGTTTTTAAAATATAATGAAAAGTTTTAGAATGAATATCATTGCATTTGAATCTCTAGCTTGTTATTATATATTATCATGTAAACATTTTACTGCCTATGATCAATTCATTTTTTTGCATTATTGACTTAATTATATATAAGATTACTTGCAGTGATTATTGATGATTTAGTCATTTTCGCGACTAATTTGTTTAAAATAAAATCATTTTTAAAATTGCATGGTCAACACACAACGCTAACTGTTAATATGAGAAACTATAGGTCAATTATGTGTGTATATTACAGAAAGAGCAAAGGCACAAACGTTGTCGATGAGTGATGACATGGGCATTCCACATGGTATGCTAAGGCCACTGGATCAGCCCAGTAGGCTCCTGATGAAGGAATAAAATACATGCCCTTCATTAAGTACTGTATATTGTTAATAATTTAATATTTAATGTGCTGACCAGATAACTCATCACTGTTACTTGGGGCACCCCACATCGGATGAGATACCCTTATCTTTCAAGATAAAAAAAGAAAAAATAAATACCACGTAATCAATTACAAATAAAGTTGAAATAGCTTTAGTATTTTGTTTCGCATAAATGAAAATTTTATCTATTTTTATTTAAAATTCATATTTGTGGTTTTCATTATATTAAAAACGTTATTTAAAATTAAAATTTTGTATAAAATTAGTTACAAAAATTAAATGATATAAATTAATATAAAAATAAATTTAATAGTATCATCATCCAAGTCACTGAAAAAGACTTTCATTAACTCACTCTTTAACCAGACTTTACATGTCTATACACAACAACACATGCAAAAGTGTGAGACCAGACCCATGATTCTATGAACGTGGATAATGTATCACTAAATTATAAGGGTTGTTCTTAGTTAGGGTTCTTCTAAAAAAAGTCATACACTTTAGCATATTTTTCATATCTATCTCATTTTTTATTTTTTATTTATTTTCAAATTAATATTTCATTATTAAAAAATAGATAAAGGATCATTTTGATCCCCAAGTTTTTTTAAAAAGTTTGATTAAATCCAAGAAGAGAAAATAACTATAAATTATGTAAAATCTTACTTAATATGGTTTGATTCACATTCAATATATACAAATCTAATCAAATTGAATTGAATATATATATATATATTCAAAGTAATTAAAATATAATTTTTTTAGATAAATATTTTATTATAAAATTTTATTTATTCATAATTTAAAGTGAAAACTTAGACAAACATAATTTTTTAAAAAATATTATAATAATAAATAGTTATTACCTGTTTTATGTACACATTAAATAGCTAAAACTTATTTTTTTATAAATAAATAAATTATCTCTTTATATTAATGAGTCATTTATAGTGAGAAAAATAAATTTATTAAAAACACATAACAGTTAAATGTTAAAAACTCAATAAAAATATATAAAATCTTATTAACTTTTCTTTGTATATAAACAATATCTTTTTCACTTTACAGTATGTAAGGATTTTTTAATAATAGTATAAAATTTAATAATTTTTTGACAATATTTCTTTAGTATAAAAAACTACACTTTTATTTGAAAAGTATATTATATAATATAAAAATTAAATTCACTTTAATTTTTTAAGATCTCTTAATCTATTATTTTATATAAATATTTATTTTATTATAAAATTTAATTAATTTAGACTTAATTAATTATTTATTCTTGAAATTTAAATATAATAAATTAACTTTATTTTTATGTAGCAAAATATTTTGTTTGATTTTTCTTATTAAATGAGAATTAAATATTTAATTATTGTACACTTCACTATTTTTATCTTCTATTTATATGTCTTAGTTTTTATTTTTTTTATTTTTATTATTTGTATGATATGCATTTATTTCTCTTTTAATTTTAACTTTAATTTGTGATTATTTAAGATTTTTAAGTAATTTATTTACTTTAAAAAATAAATTATTGTATATCATTTATGTCCATAAATCATAAATTTTTATAAATAATTAGACAAAGCCTAATCAATAATTTAATTTTTTAAAAATATTATATATTCTGAATTTTAAAAATTTTCTAAATCTATCTTTGAGTTTTGTAATAAATAAGTTTATATATATATATATATATATATATATATATGATAACTACTTATCATTGCGTTGTTTTGAAAAAAAATTTAATTATTTAAGTTTTCAATTTTCAATTATAAATTAATGATAATCTACAATAAAAAATTATATTAAATTATTTATCTAAATAAATTATATGTCAATTACTTAATATATATATATATTCAATTTGATTTAGTTATATTTTTATATATTAAAAGTGAATCAAATCAAATTAAATAAAATTTTATATAATTTTTAGTTATTTTTCTTTTTTTGGGGTATAACTGAACTTTTTTAAAAAGTTTAAGGATCAAAATGATTCTTTATCTAATTTGAGAATAAATTTGAAAAAAAATAAAATTTGGGCATTTTTTAATTAAAAATAAAATATAAAATATATTTAATAAATAAGCTAAAGTTCTAGCACTTTTTTTTTTTTGGTAATTAAGCCTTCTTAATTTCCCTCACCCAAAACCTCCTTTCTTCAAAAAAAAAAAAAGGTAGAAACCACTTTTTTTGACTCTTACGTTCATAATGCCACTGTTTTGCCAAACGAATCTTACTTCGCTTCTCCACGGATAACCCCATTTTTATAATACAGTGGAGACGTTAACGTCAAATCTTTGCAAAGTAAAAGAAACTGGATTAACTTGCCACATGCCGGCCAGCTAGGTCAGTCTACTTAATTATTTAATTCAATTGAATCTTATCTGTGCATAATTCATGTATATAACTCCATGACTTAATGAACGACTCCTGACTTGTCACTATAATTAGGTCCTTATATGTTTCATTCCAAAACCGATTTGTCCTTGACAAATGAAATGTAGCATCACACCTGAATCACTCACCAAACACATGCATTTGATTTGATTCATCAACCATATTGGTTAGCAGCCACATTGAACCCATGCCACTCATACATGTGAAGAATGGCTTGCCCACTTGCATTTCAATTAAGCTTTCGACCCATAAGGTAACAAAGAGCGAGCAAGAATGACTAGTAGATGAACATTATCTCTACGTTTCTTCTCTTTTTATTTTCAAATAATAAAAAATTATAATCTTTTCTTATTTTTCTTTTTTCTTATTTTATCTCTTTTCAAACAAAGCCTACAGCTGAAAATTCTTTTGTAGCACGGGAGTTGAGTGTTGTCTCCAAAAACATTAGCACTTCCAAGAATTGCCAAAAACCCTAATTCCTTGTGAGTAGTATCCCTTCCGATTTCCAATGCAGACAAACCTAAACCTACTTTTGATGAGTTAATTTCCACACGGAAGCGAAAGGGGGAAAAGGTGGCCTCATTTTGCCGAACTCGCAATAAAAAAACTGGATTAGTGACAAATTATTACTTAATTATTAGTATATTATTTTTGAGAAGAATCACTTAGTACTTTATTAGGGAGGAGTTGACATTTTGACACATTCCAGTTGTGATTCCCAATATACTCGACAAACGTCAGCAACGACGAGTAGGCAGCTAGTAGCGTAGGATTTTTACTATCGGCGTTAGAAAGTTAAAAGAGCCTTTGCACCTAGGAAAAAGGGCCCCACGTGAGGGAGCGTCTGAAATTATTGACTCTTTTGATCACAGGCGACACCAAGTACTTGACGGTTCTTTTTGGGAAGGTACCAATCACAGTCACAGCAGTGAGTCGTCCACCATATGACTTGATTACTGTACTTTTAATTTTTTTTTAATTTTGTATGAACGATTTTTGGGTTACGTAAACTGCATTTATTTTGGTTATTCGAAATGGAAGAAAAATCAGATGTTCACGCTCTTAAAAAAATAATAAGAAATGACCTTTGTGCGGGTCTACAAAAGTCTATGTATCTTTACGAGCATGGAGGCAGGGTTGTCAAAGATTGGTGGTGGACTTCAACAGTAGTTGTGCGATCCAGTTAACTTCTAATGATCTTTCGCGTGAGAACTCGACCATTTCGAGACTTTGCTTGATCACATTGGTTAGCTCGCTACGGTGCTTTCTTGGTTTTCCGATGTCATGAGGCAGATAGACCTCCTGATAAGTTGGTAGGCATTCTTTTACGTAATATTACTGGGAGTTTTATAAGATGTGTATGCCTTGATTTATTAGCTCTTACCTTCTTTATAATCAAAAAATAAAACAAAAAACAGACACTGTTATCAATTAAATTAATATTTATTTATTTGTTAACTTGATTTCATCCTGTACTTAATAGAAATAAGTTGGATTCACACGTAAATTTTTTAGATTCGAAATTTGCTGTGAAATATGTATGTATTTGAAGTAATACTATATAATTGGAAAAAAGAATTGGGTGAAAGCCACCAAATTCATTATGAGCAGAAACAACTTAGATTAAATAAACTAAAAATTTGGAGTACCACAATGGTAGTATAATTATATTAAACACAATTTTTTTTGATAAGTGTATAACATTGTCATGTAATTATGAGATAAATAAAATTACTATTATCATGACTAGTTGAAAATTTTTATCATATATTATTTATAATTTGTGACAATATTATTATGATCATATAAAAATTATCACGAATTATAAAAATTTTAATTTTTTTATGATAAGTGTACAATATTGTTATGCAATTATAAGATAAAAAATAAAATTATTACTATTATGACTTATTTAAAAAAATTTTCAAATATCATTTATAATTTATGATAATATAAAAATTATCATGAGTCACAAAAATTTTATTTTTTTATAATAAGAATACTAAATGAAAATAAAATTATTACTATTGTGACTAATTGAAAATTCTTATTATAAATATCATCTATAATTTAATGATAAAATTATTTGTGATCATATAAAAATTACCACAAATAAGTAGATTTCTAGCAGTGAAACTTCCAATATTTTCCTTCTAAATCTTTCTCTTGTGGCTTGCCTACACAATTTGGCCTTATCCGGATGAAGAATATGCTTTTTGTGAAAGAATGCATCAAAGATTGTTGAACCTGCAATGAAATATAGGTAATTAATTAATTATGACAGAAGGTACATGAAGACAAAACTTTAGGTGATGATTGAGGAGGTTATTAATTACTTGGCCACAAGTGAAGGGAAATTAAATCGACTGTCCGTAGAGGAAAAAAGTTTGTGGTTCTTTAAAAAAGCACCACACAGAAACATGAATAATAGTACTATCGTTCACAAAATTGTGGGACACAATTTCTTAACACATGACATTTGCAGCTGCTGTACTTTGAACTCCAGCATGTGATGCAGTGAGCAATTGGCACAAGTAAATCTTAATCATACCATATGGCATTCTTTCAATTTATAAGTAATTGAAGTAGATATGTTTTTGTTCATGGTGATCTAACTGTATTTTCTCTGGCAATGTTGTAGGGTTTGAAATTAATCTTAGTTCATGAACTTGCATCAAGTGTCTGAGGAATATGCACCGGTTGAAGTGGAGCCTTAAATTAATAGTTGAATGATAAATATGAAGGGTATTTTATTTGAAGAAGTTATTATTATTTCTTGGCCAAGAATCCTATAAGTCATAGGCATTATTCTTTAGGTTTGCAATCCTTTTCTAATTTCTTTGATAAAATTAAAAAAAAAACTTTTCTCGGATTAAATATATGTTTTTATTAAAAGAATAATTCGTAATTTTTATGATTGGATGATTGTTTGAATATGCTATTTAGTTAAAAATGTATATGATTCGGTAATATTAGAATTGTTTATAGTACGGTAAAATCTTAAATGAAAAAAATGTAAAAGTCAAATAAATTAAAAATATTTGTTCATATTGCAATAGAAATTTAAAATTCACACATGGTTAGTAGTAAAGAATGGTACAAGTAGCCAGTAAATAAAGTCTTGGTCCAGTAGTAAAGGATAAAGATTAAGGTCTCGAAACCAAGAGGTTTCATATTCGACTGTTACTACGTTAAGATTGTTATATTAGAGGTTTGAATATTTCTTTAATTTGTCCATGAAATGAGTTTTACAGCCTACTAGATTAGAAGCTCTGGCTTTTCAAGTTAGAGTTAATGTTGGATCTGCTTCAGTAGCCATCGAGTTATTTGATGCATTCGCCTACTAGAGAAATCCACTTTGATAGTGAGAAGGACTCCGATGAGGTTGATGACCTTTCAGAATCTCCCATCAAAACTGCTAGAGTGTTTGAAATGGATCTTTGAGTAGCACTCTCTCGCCATTGTCTTAACCACTTAAATATCTTCGAGACTGACATCGTTCTTTCTACCCGTTCTTTTTTTTTTTTTTTCCTCCTACTTTTGCTTAAGAAAAAATTCAATATCCTCTCAATATAAGATTAATAAAGGTTTCAAACAAAACTTAATTATTATAAACTCTCTCGATGTTATCATAATACACTAATTCATATTTTATTTTTACATATTACATTAAGTTACCCCTGTACTTTATTTCTATTTATTGTTACATCCTTCTATTTGATTTTGATCAATTTCATTGTCTTTGAAGAAAGTTTTGTATTAGAAAAAAAAAATTTCATGTTTTGTTGTCACCAACCTAATTTTCTTTCTCTAATCCAATATAGTAATAACTAACTTAGCCAACCATGGATTTTTTTTTTTTTTGAAGCTACAAGATTTTTAGTAATAATTAAAAATTAAGAATACAAATTTTTAGCAACAATTTCAAATTTATAAGTCCACCATCTTTTTTTTGTTGGGGTGCCCACTTCACCCAATTTGATGCCAGCCATCTTTTAGAATTACTAAAGTCATTATATGTACTAAGTACTACATTCTCTACCACTATATATTGTACTTCTAAAACCACCAAATTTAGTAGCCTCACTTCCCTGGCTCAAGAGCACCAAAATCCACACAAGATAAAAAGGCTACAGTAATCTCATTAAGGCAAATACCTATTTGATTGATGATAATAGACTAAAATCGGTTGATCAAAAAAGATAATAGACTAAAATCCAACAAAAGGGTGAAATAATGGAACAGGTATAATACACAGAGATGACTTCGTATCATATGTAAAACAAATTAAGGATGGGTTAGTATGTTAGGATAAAATCGAAAGGGTTTATAATAATTGACCCCAAGAAAAAAAAATATATATTCTGGATTATATTTGGACCCGCCAAAGGCAGGAGTTTGGAATTTGAAGGACACACTGAAGGGGTTAATGGGAGGTGGGGGCTGAATACGGTAGTCTCAGAACAACTGACAGACCTAGAATCGACTAGTCATAAAGTGGGTGTCTGAGGCTCTCAGTAAATCTGACTTTCTACTTCACAATATTTAATATTTTTCACATTCTAAGGCAGTAATACGGTAACACTTCCAGTTTTACATTGTTCCTCCCTGACAATGTTACCTCTTTTACCACTCCCTTTTTTTACCTCAGCATAGCCTTCCTTCCTACAGCCGATCCTAGGTTCCTTCTACTCTAGTCTCATATGCCGCTATTAATTCTTACTCTATATTTCAGCCAATAGACCCATTTTTTTTCTCTGTCCATTTCCCTTTCCCCCAATTAAAGTGTTTAATGAGTTAAGTTACTCTCGATGTTTTAAACTAAATGTGATTTTTTTAAAAAAAATTATTTCATAATATTTGATATGTTATAATTTTTATAAATATTAATTATTTTTTATAATATTTATTTATTTATAAAGTGTACAATAATTTAAACGTATGATCTAATTTAAAATAAAAAACATTGAGCAGTAAGTTGTTTACTAAACTTATTTGTTCTGAAGCCAATTTGTTGAATTAAATGTATAAATTATTTTAAGACGTTGTTTATTTTAAAATAAGTTATCTAAAAATTTTAATTTACTAGAAATTATAATTTTTTTTTTTCATTTGGTAGTTATGGCGTCCAAAGTCAAAATTGCTTAAAGTTCTCACTGTTAATTAATTGAGAAGTATGGCATTTAATAGATATATCGGCAAAATCATATTACGAATTTCTTGCAGTATTGTAATTCTAAATTTAATAATTTTTATATCAAAATGATATTATAAAGTTTTAAATCAGTTATCAATTATATAATACTATTTATGCAACATTAAATGACCTTTTGTTATATTTACAATGCTTATATTATGTAATAGATATATTGTGAATCAATTATTCAAAATTTGCTATGCATGTAATTTTTTAAAATTAGATGATATCTAATAATTTTTTATTAATTTATACTCAAAATATATTGTTTAAATATCAACTAAAATATTTGTTCAATGTAATAAAATATTTGTATTAATAAATTAAAGTTAAAAAAAAATTAGGCAACATATAAATATCAACTAAACACAATTAAGCTTAACTTTCCGAAAATTACTTTCTTGAAACAGTATTTGCTATTAAAAACACGACTTGATTTAACTTGTCTGTTTCGTTACTGTTTAACAAAAACTGATTACAGAGTGCGTCGAGATTTGGAAGCTAACGACCTGTATCTTATCTCGTACGACTGCCGCCATTGTGGTCCGACCTTTTAGAAGGCATTCCCTGTATATATTATGATTTCGATCATGATGACAAAATCACAGTACTTGATTTAGGGCTTATATTGCCGATTAGTAAGTACCAATTTGTTGAATTATAGTCTCGGACGTACGATATAACAGCCCGAAACCAATTCTATATATGTTACTGGCCAAATGCACAAATTAATACTTGTAGTTTCATAATTAATCAGTTAGGACCTTGAATTTTTTCAATTAAATATCTCAACTATTTTCTTTTAATATATTCAACCCTTATTTGCCTAGTGAGCATCTTACTTAGATACATGCCTACAAAATTGAGTAAACCTCCTAATCTATAGAATCAAACATGTAGAAGCTTGAAAATTAGCCTCTTTTTTTTCCCCCTCTCTTTCCCTGACTTGAAAGTCAAAGAATTTTTGTTTCCCAAACAACAATCCAAACTAATTAATCCCCATCCATCTCCATTTTGTATGTTTATCCTTTGCTATTTTCACAAAATATGATCCAACTAGAAAATTCACATGTAAAATAATCTGCCCAAACATAATATTTGTGCAAAAAAATTTTGAAATATAAATGAAAATTGAAAACATAAATTCTAGATTATTATTTGTTTTGGATTTCAATTGAATATGATAAAATTAATTAAGTTCAAAATTTTAAGTTTTGATTTCAAATTGGCTCGGTAACTCTTAATACATCTATTTTTCTTTGCTTTTCCTTAAATTGGCTTTGATTTTTTAATTGTTTTCTTTAATCACTATAAAAGTAAAAGTAATATTGATATGATTATTGAAACACATCAAAACTCTATTAAGAGATTTATTCTAAAATGATTAATTTTTTTTTTTGCATATGATAATCTATAAAAAAAATCGGACGAGCAAAAAAAGAGGAGATGCTCTTGTGAAATAAAAAATAAAGGAAAATTTTACTTCAAATCAAATCATCAATTTTTCTTAGCTATAATTTGTTGAAAAGTCAAATTATTAATTTTTATTTTATCATGCATGATTTATATTTAATTTTTTTTAATTATTTTTATGTATTTAAGATGTCAAGGAAAAGACAGTTAAAGTATTGAATAGAATAAAAATAAAAGTTAAGATATTAAATTCGGCAAATTTGAAGGTTAAGGTTAACAAATATGAACATTTTAACAATATATGGCATGTATGAAACAATTTAACAAGGGGATCCGCGATTTCAAGAGTATCTTGAAAGTATTAATTATAAGGCAAATGACCCCTTGCCTCGTTTTGATCTATGATATGAGTTGCAATTTATTAACAATTAATAGTTAGTAACTTTTACAGGAACAATCTAATCATAATTAAAAAAAAATGTTATAATTATGGTGTTTTATTTATGTAATTTCATTAATATTAATATTTAACTTTTACATTAAAAATTATATATTAAAATAAAAATATTTAAAAATCTTATATTATTATAAATTATATATTTTATTATATATTTGTAAAATTATATATAAAGATAAAAAATAATATGTAAAAATTTAAATATTATATATAAATTATTTATTAATGTAATTTGATATAACGTACAACAAACAGTTTTAGTTCTGATTCTAGTCGCACTTGTGGGCGTGAATCGCACGCACTAAATCCTCTGATAAGAATCACGTGTATTTAGTTTATCAGGAGCTGTGCACTGCGCGTGCAATTGTATTCTTAATAAAAGAGCGTGGGATGGGAGCGTCTGAGAAGAAATATATGACGAGCAGTTTAGATGGTCGGTGGCCATAACGTGGTCTCACAGTGCAGCTCAATCTTTGACCGGCTAAGTTAAAAATAAAACCAAAACGTGCCGGTAACCGGAGGGTAAGCCTCCTTAATTAATAAATATTTCGGAGGAATATATATAATGCATATTCTTTTTTTGAATCAATAATTATAATGGATAGAGATTCGAGATCATGACCTAAAAGTTTTAACAGCAGGTATACTACCATTATTACACTATGCAATGGTGTATATATATAACGCATATTCAAGAAGCCAAAACTGTATTATATCGAATACAGAGAAAGAAAAGGATAGAGAGAAGCAGCAGATCTCAAGCCATTAAGTTGCCAGATATCTTTTTGGGGTTATCGATGGCAAAATAGTAGAATAATGAGAGGACAAGGGAAGTAGAAGAAAAGAAATAGAAAGGGAGGGCAGCTGGGCTGGCTTTCTTTCTTTCTTTCTTCTTCTCTTTTAAATCTAGCTGAACTTCTTTTGTCTCTTTGCTTTTCTTTTTTCGTTTGATCCCATGCTCTTATTACCGAAATCTGATCCTGCGCTTTTGTCTTCTGTGCTAACCTCAGATCGATCAAAACAAAACAGAACTTCTTTTTCTTCTTTATCTTCTTCTTTCCATCTCTACCATAGATTCAGTAGAAGCAAAAAGAAAAAGAGAGTCTTTTTTGCCCATATCATCATCACTGCACTACTAGCAACTGATCATAATGGGTACAGGTTGGAGAAGAGCCTTTTGCACAACTATTCCTAGAGACCCATCTGATACCAACACCTCTTCATCATCATCAATTTCAGAGAAGCAGCACCAAACTAGTCCTTGTCCTAATCCAAGCCCAAGAAGTTGCGCCAAGCTAGGGTTTTTCACCGGTGGAAGCAACCCGAACACTCCTCGCCTACATTCTCAACCTATCTCTAGCCCAAGCTTGCGTTGCCGAACCACTACAACTAATACTAACACTGCCGAACCACCTTCCATCAATGAAAGCCCCGTTCTCCATTGCAAGACCACACCTAAAGCACCTAAGAATTCTAACCCATCCTCTCCTCGTTCTCCTCTCAAACTGTCTCTCTTCAAGAACAGCTTCAAGTTCAGGGTAAGTAGAGTTACAAGATTTCAAAAATGAGACTCCGATCTAATGCTACTATAATAGTAATGATGGTATGATGATGATGAAAGAATTTGACTTTGACTTTGCAGAGTAGCTGTGGAATCTGTTTGAATAGCGTGAAGACAGGTCAGGGCACCGCCATATACACCGCTGAATGTGCACACGCTTTTCATTTCTCATGCATAGCCGCCCATGTCCGCAAGCACGGCAGCCTCGTTTGTCCTGTCTGCAACGCCACATGGAAAGATGTTCCTTTGCTCGCCATCCACAAGAATTTCCATCATCCTCATCAAAACGATGCCATCAATACGAATGCCTCTACCAACACAATCACCAAACTCGAAGAGAAAAAAGTTGCAGAATCTTTCCCCAAAGCCCGACATCAATGTACTAAAACCTCTGATTCTAGATCCTACGACGACGACGAGCCGTTGTTGTCCCCGACCGCTGGAGGGAGATTTGTTCCCATTCCTGAGGTGGATGAGAATGCCGAGGAAGAGGTGGAAGAGGAGGAAGACGACGACGTAGAGGAGTTTCAAGGATTCTTCGTCAATCCTACTCCTTCATCTTCAATCAAATCAGACGTTAACGGCGTCAGAAATGTCCAGGTCAGATTTTTACCCGAAGCTGCCGTTGTGTCCGCTGGGCGTGGATGTGAAACATATGCTGTGGCTTTAAGAGTGAAAGCGCCACCTCCTCCACCTACTCAGCAGTCGCGCAGTGCCAATACGACGCCGCTTTTGGATCCTACGCATCGAGCGCCAATTGATTTGGTTACGGTGCTTGATGTGAGTGGAAGCATGACCGGCGCGAAGCTGCAGATGCTCAAACGCGCCATGCGTTTGGTCATTTCGTCTCTCGGCTCGACTGATCGACTTTCTATCGTGGCTTTCTCTTCAGTTCCTAAGCGGTTATTGCCTTTAAGGAGGATGACGGCTCACGGTCAGCGCGCGGCTCGCCGCATAGTTGACCGGCTTGTGTGTGGTCAAGGGACCAGCGTTGGGGATGCGTTAGGGAAAGCGACTAAGGTGCTTGAAGACAGAAGGGAAAGAAATCCTGTGGCTAGCATAATGTTGCTATCTGACGGTCAGGATGAAAGAGCCCAAAACAATTCGAATAATCAACGGCACTGTTCGGGCCACATGTCGACCACCCGGTTTGCTCATATTGAGATCCCGGTTCATGCCTTTGGGTTCGGTCAAAGGGGCGGCTACACTCATGAGCCTGCTGAGGACGCGTTTGCTAACTGCGTGGGTGGCTTACTCAGTGTGGTGGTTCAGGACTTGAGAGTTCAGCTCAACTTGGCTTGCGGCTCGGCGCCAGCTGAAATACTGGCAGTGTACTCATGCAACGCTAGGCCGACGGTGCTTAGTTTGGGCTCGATTCGGCTTGGTGACTTGTACGCTGATGAAGAGAGGGAACTGTTAGTTGAGCTTAGGGTCCCATCATCAGCTGTTGGGGCCAACCACGTGATATCTGTTCGTTGCTTATATAAGGACCCCGCCACTCAAGAGGTAGTATACGGCCGCGACCAGGCCCTACTCGTGCCTCGGCTTCAAGTGGTACGATCATCAGCCCCAAAGATCGAACGGCTAAGGAATCATTTTATCACGACTCGAGCCATTGCTGAGGCTCGACGCCTGGTGGAGCATAACGACTTTACCAGCGCTCACCATTTGTTGGCTTCGTCTCGGGCTTTGTTATTGCAATCCAGCTCGATAAGCGTCGATGAGTATGTTAGGGGATTGGAGGCTGAGCTGGCGGAGCTTCAGTGGAGGAAGCAGCATCAAATGGAAGTGCAGCAGCAGCAGCAGATGATAATCCAACGAGGGAGGGAGAGGGAAAGGGAGACGATGATTGTGATAGATGAGAATGCAGAGCCGCTTACGCCGAGTTCTGCTTGGAGAGCGGCGGAGAAGCTCGCTAAGGTAGCCATGATGAAGAAATCACTAAATAATGTCAGCGATTTGCACGGCTTCGAAAACGCAAGATTTTAAATTTTTTTTTTTTTAAAAAAAATACCATCTTAGGACGTTATTGATTTCTGGAAATTGGAAAAAAAATCTTTTAAAAAAAAAAAGGGTAGTTTCGAAATATGAAATATAATTACGAAATAGTAGCATGTATTATTATGGTTAAAACAGGGACAAGGTAGCAGCGGACGGCGCAGGCCTTTCTGCAAGAAAGGATTCCCGATATTGATACCCCACAGCCAAAGGGTTTAAGCTTGTCTATTAAATTTTTTCAGTTAAAATATTGAATCCAGAATTAAGCTATTTTCTAATGGAAGGGAATTTGAGTTGTAGGTATTTATGATGATGAGTTGAATTTGTGTCAACCACAAAAGCCTGTAAATGCAATGCAGATTTTTCCTTTTTCATTTTCTTGCTCCCTTTCATATTTATATACTGCTACAATATTATGGTATATTTTGTTCAGTTTTTACAGTTTATGTTTGGGAGAAAAGAAAATGGGAGGAAGGAGAAATTTTTGTTGGAACTTGATTTTCTTTTATTGTGTTTGTATAGGGTGAGAATGTGAGAAACTAATTTAAATTGCAATTTGGCCCTCATATATTGACATGTTATATAATGAAATATGAGTGAGAAATTGTTTGAAGTTTAGACTTTTTGTTTTTGCAAATTATGAAAGTCAAATTTATGGAACTTAAATACTTTTGTTTCAAACTAAAATTAAGATCAATTTTAGTTATATGATAAAATTATAAATAAAAAGGAAGAGGATTGAAGTTTGGAAAGATATAAGAGGACAGCATGATTGCAGTAGCTGGGACTTGAAATGATGATTGAATCATTTTGTTGATATGAATTTCTTGTATTTTAAAGTACTTTACTGATAGACCCCTTGTGATGGAGATGATGGCCTTTAGGTGCAAATAAACTAATGAAGATCATCATGATTCTTTCATATTTTTCTGTTCTATCCATATTTATTTTCGGCATCACCCCTACCATCATCTTTAAATACAATGATTGCAATTTTTTTTTTTTATGCCCATCACTAATTTGAATTCAAGGATTCTTATACTATCAGATAAATATTTTCTTTTTCTTTTGAGACTTCAAGGCACAGCGAGGCGAATACTTTTCTACCTGCTAATAATTGTGCCCAACTGCAAGAATTCAAATTTTAATGTTATGTATGCATGTTTTCTTTGTCTTTCAGCAACAACTTTTTTTTTTTTTTATGTATATATAAAAAAAGAAATTTTATATCAATGAGATTGAAACGACATTCATTTTTGAATAGTTTCATTTTATTTGTCGTTAATTGTAATTTGCAATTAGATTAATCAATGTTCAGTTAGTGATTATTAATGAATTTGGGTGCTATCAATTAATGAAACTCCTCTGTTTGATTAGTTCCTATCCTTAGCCCCGCATTGAGTCTGGCCAAATTTTAGCCAATTCTATGCAATGTTACATCTCAGTCTCCATTTCTCTCAAATAGCTGTATCCAAATAGTTGCTGAAAAGTCAGGTCCAGATCTGAAAACATGGCCCATGCACTAATCAATCAAAGCTCAAAACGAATTTAAACCCACCAACTACAGGTTTGGTTTGACCAGGTATTATGCACACATTTCAGAACGAACGTAACAGCACAGATGCAAATGTCGTCATGTGACTACTATCACCCTCAAGCTACTGCAATATAGCTGCACATAATCTGAAATCTTGGATTCCATATGTTCATTTCCTTTACATTGATTGATATAGTATTCTAAAACATGACCGTCCATGTAAATACTTGGTTTCTTTTCTTGTTTAAGGGAATGACGAATTGGTTTGGTTCAGGGACTTGGGCAGACACCAGAGAAATTATTGTTTCATTCTCATTTCCTCTTCTATATATATATAATGCACTTTTTGTTTTTTGGTACGTCAAAAAATTTTGAAATAGAAATAACTTAGACATAGACACTTGACCAAGAGATGAGGTGTTAATGATTCTCTTTTCTATGAGTCTAATCCAATAATGCAATCTGTGATGCAGAATAGGAAAAACCAAAGTAAAGTCTCAAAAGCAACATTCGTGTGCTCTGCCTTAATGGCCCCATCTAGCTGGATTTTCCCGACCACAGTAACAATTCTTGGCTCACATTGATGTGCTTAAGTTTGGCCAATGAGTGGGGCAGGAATTAGTTAATGTGCCTGTGAAAAACCTAAGATTGACAAGTTATGGACCTAAAAATCGTTGTTGTTAAGACAACTAATGAGTAGAAGGAGAGCATCATGTTCATGTCTTCTAAGTTCTCACTTTCAGTAGCTTTTATTTGGATTCTCGAGCTGGAGTGTTGGTTTTGACATGGTGAAAATGGGGTGACAGATCAACTTATTGCTGCTTCAATAAACAAAAAAAAAAAAAAACCCATCACTGACATTACTTGTCAATTGACAACTAAGCTTTTTTGTCCTTCGAGAGTACATATATTCAATCCCATTTGCACTACTGGTGGAATCCAGAGAGTTGTTTGTTATAGTTCAACATAGAATAATCCATTCGATCCTTCATTAAGCCAGCAAATAATCACTCCATAATATTTTTGTTTAAAATCTTTAATTTATTAACTGTAAGGAAATAAAATTTTACATCTCAAGGTTACAAAAATTGCATTCTGTTTAAGGATGACAATGAGTCATGCATTAACTTAATTTTTAAGTAAACATATATATAATGGGACATTTTTTTATTGCTCAAATCTGACTAGATTGTTAAACAAATCGAGTATTATCCGTTCCATTAGAATTGCATTTTAGATTTACATATGTGACAGAGACAAACTTTAATCTATTATGTAAAATTGATGAATGCATTATCACTTTTTTAATGTATTAAAAATTTTTCAAGAAAATGAAACTACCAAACTTTAAAATCGATTTTACTACAAAACAAGCACTAAAAAAAAAAAAAGCAGTCCAATAACAGATACACCTACTGCTAGAGTGAACTTAATGTTCATTTAGATGAAAGAATTGATTTCAGAATTAAAATTGAGAATTGAAATCAATTCCGGGCCAAATTCTAAGAATTAAAATTCTAAAATGCGTATGTCTCATCTCTAAACATATGAGATACTTCTTTCAACACAGCAAAACACGAAGCAGTTTTCCCTTTCTCAACATCTCTTCTCATTTTCTTAATTTTAAATGTTTCTATCACTAAACAAAGCAACGAAACAACTATCGCATCCACTCAAAATCAATCAAGTAAGCTTTGATTTTTATTTGTTACTCTCCTATTTTGGATTTGAGGGTTTTATTTGAATGCATACAGTTAAATACTTAAAGAATATATAGATATCAAAACTCTTTCCCTCCATCGTGAATGGTCAGTTGCAAATTTCTTTATGGATGTTTCATTTACTTGACCATATAATGCTATATTTTTTTGAAGCAAATACTAGATAAACCTTGATCTGTGACTAAATAAATAGAAAAACAGTATTTTTTTTAAGATAAAAATCATAATGGTCCAGGTGGGAGGCCCAATCAATATTAAACATTATCCTATCTATACATATGCGAGTGCGCATATGAAACTAAAGAAACTTCGGCCGCGCTACCTTAGCCAATAAATAATTGGTCTGGATCTGCTTATCATAGGCCTCGATCTGTGAGGAAGCCTTGAAGAATGGGCTACCTAAACTAACATTTCCTTTTCTTTTCTTTTTTAATTTCCCCCCTTCAAAATCTACTATTCCCAATTGCAATAACGTAAATATATCTTCCTAGATGTTGTTTTCGACCAAAAAAAAAATTCTCCCTAGACTAGGTAGTCTCTTTAGGGCAAAATTGTAATTTTAATTTCAGTTATGTCAAAATTAAAATCAAATTGAAATTATAATTTTAATGTTTAGATTGCAGAGTAATAGAATTGAAATTAGACTAAAATTATAATTCAAATTCCAATTCTACTATTTGAATTGCAAAATTACACGCAATTGTAATTATAATTATAATTTTGATATTTAAAATTATAAAAATCTAGAATAATAAACTTCAATTTAAGCTTGGACATATAAAAATAATAAAATATATAAAGAATAAAATATAATTTAATTATAAAATATATGAAGAGGTAAAAATAACACGTTAACTTTAAATAATTTCACACAAACTAATAATTTTAGTAATTTTTATCAGAATTAGATTAAAATTATTTTAAAATTACAATTTAAAAAAGCGATTTATATAAAATTAATCCAATATTTTTTAGGTAAAATATTACCCCAATATCTTACTCAAAAAAATAATAATTAATTTTTTTTGGGTTGGTTCGGTTTAGATATAAATTTAATTTGACTTAGTTTGATTTTTTAAAAAAATTAATGAAATCAATTCAATTCGATTTCATTTTTAAAGAAATCAGTGAATTCAATTTGATTTGATTTTTAAGCAAAAAATTTTGGCTGAACCAAATCAAATATATTTAAAATTAAATTAAAATAAGTTATATCTAAATTAAGTCAAACCAAAATGGTTAAATCCTATTTAAAATTTACTATCTATATTAAAAACGTAACAAAAACTATTAAAAACATAGTATTTGTATTAACAATATTTAAAAATATATTATAAGAACTATTATTCATATTAAAATTATTTTCAAATTATTTGTTTAAAAAATTCTATTCAAATCAAACCAAATAGTAATTGAACCGAATGAAATTGATTCGGTCTAATTTGTAAATTAATTTGGTTTAATTCCATTTACATTTTAAATTTTGATTTTTTAATTTGGTTTGATTCGATTAATTTCAATTATAATTTTTTCAATAATTTAGAAATCTAGTTTTTATGAATTAGGTTAAGAATTTAAAAATGAATTAGATATAATATTTTGAATTTCATAGAATTAATGTGAAATTATAATTCTACTTCTGAATGAATTATCTAAACAATAAAAATAGAAATCTGTAGTTCAATTTCAATTTTGAATTTCAATTCTAAAATCAAATTTGTCAGCACTAGGCTTATCATGAACCTGGTTGCGTAGAAGTTCTATATGTGAGCGTGTGTAGAAATATAAGTATTTCTACACCAGTCCAGGAAAGCTTTATCAAGAGGAAGTTCCAAGATAAACATTCGCAACAAAAGCACATCTCTATATTGAAATAATAAAGGAATTACAATAAGCAAATATCAGGACACAGGCCACAAAACTCTAGAACAGATGGATACAAGGATCAAGCTCGTCTCATTATTCCTCAAGTGTAGCCTAGAAGGATGAATGGCTGAAGCACAGATGTGATTGAATCCGTACGCAAGCTAGGAAGAGCGTTTTACGCAAATGAATTCAAGGATCCCCTGCAGGGACCTATACTTGGATGACTATAGTGAAGAAAAGATTACAATGGTGTGAATAGGGAGTTTTCCTCTTATTCAGTTTAAACAGGATTGAAGTTACATGAAGTGTTTCTGTAATGGAGCTTACTTCTGGCTTGTTTTGGTTCGAAGCTTTTGTTCCAATACAGGTACTTCTGTCTCAAGGCTGAACATTCTGTTAAGAGCATGCATGTTCTCAAGGGTCTCGCTTAGAGTTCGACTGTCACTCCCATCACATCTTAGGTGCTGCATTGGACCATGAAGGAGCTTGTTAACTATACCACGGCTAAGATCATCCACAGCTCTCCTTGTTTTCTTTGGAATATCCTCACCCATTTTGGAAAGGCATTTATCTAGTTCTGCAACTCTAATTCTCTCAGCATAAGCTCTCAATTTCTTGATTGTAGGAACAGTTTCCAATGAATCCCTCCAAGCTTCAAATTGTTTTGATTCCTCATTAATAATTGCCTGAGCTTCCATTGCTTTTCTGAGGCGGCCTTCTTTATTAGCAGCCACAACCTCCTTGAGATCGTCAACATTGTAAACTCGCACATTTTCAAGATCATTGACGCATGATCCTACATTCCTTGGAACTGAGATATCTATAAAAAACCTCGAACCCCCAACCTCTGAACTAACAGAAGGAAGATCCTTAACATGTTCTTTTAAAAATAATGGGGTTTCTGATGCTGTACTAGTGAAAATCACATCAGCTTCAGTAGCACAAGTTTGCATTTCCTCTAGTGGCTTGTAAATAATCTCAATATCCTTCATTTCCTCACGTATAGCAGCAACTCTCTCCTCACTTCTGTTCACAACCACCATCTTTGTGCAACCCTTTGCCACTAAGTGTTTGATCACAAGCTTCCCCATTTTACCTGCTCCAATGACCAACATCCTAGCAGTAACATGTGACTGTTCAGGAAGCTTCATCAAAGCTAGTTCAACAGCAGCAGAGCTTACGGAAACAGCCCCAGCAGCAATATTTGTCTCAGTCCTAACACGCTTTCCAACAGAGATTGCATGTTTAAACAGCCCACTAATGTTTCTCCCAAAGCCAACAACTCCTTGACCAACTTTAACCACTTGTTTAACCTGTGCAAGAATTTGACCTTCTCCCAGAACAAGAGAGTCGAGACCTGCAGATACTTCAAAGAGATGCTGTGTAGCATCTCTGTTGTACAGTAAAAACCGGTGCTCGCAAATTTCTGAAACAGGGATGCCACTTGTCTGCCAAAGAAGGAAAAATGTTAATTCATTAGCCAGCACTTGTGAAAGCCTATGATAATCACATGCAATATAAATGTAGAGACCACAAGAATGGTAACAAAATAGTCAATTTTCTTTTTTCCATATATAATAAACAAATACTGAAAATCCTTTGGCAGCAGTAATCATTTAGGACAATTCATATAATTATTATTCTTCAAGGATAATCTATCCAGAGTATCTTTATCTTCTACTTTGCAATCTAATCCTAATAATCATCTTATCAATGACGCATAAGTTTTCTTATAAGCCAAAAGGGAGGCAAGTATAACAAAAAAGGGATTACCTTCGACATCCATTCAGTCACTTCTTTGACTCCACGATGCTGAGATAATGCCACAACATATATCTCCATTCTATTACAAGTGCTAAGAACGGCAGCCTCTTCTATATGATTTAAACCACACAGCTCTGCAATAGCTCGAGGCCATTCAGCTTCTGGAATGGCAAGTTTTTCACGCATTTCAACTGGTGTTGTGTGAATACTAAGCCCAATAACCACAATGCTAGCCCTTTCCTTTGTATATCCTGGTGGAGATCGATGATAATACAATTATCAGAAAAGGAATACCAATAGGATATCTATTTCCACTTGTAGAATAATAGTAAAACACACAGCCAACTCATCCTTAAAATAGACTAGATGAATAAAATACTAAACAATGTAAGAGAAGTTGAATGCTTGTTAGCTTTTGAATCCGAATACACAATAATGGACACTTTCAACCATGTTCATTGGAATTTGGAGATAATTTGATCCCCTAATATTGGATTTTGGACTACAACGATCCTCCACAATTGAGATTGAACAAATAAAATTAAAAATCTATTGCCCTTTTTTTTTTTTTCCACTTACTTCAAACTGTAAAAAGTGAAAACCCCAATCACCAAACATGCCAGAAACTATAGCTCAACTGGATAGTTTATGAAATGCTCGAAAAAATATGACAACTAAGGCAACCAAATTATAACGCTCTTTAAATATTCCACAAAGCTATCCATGAAAACTGATTACAGATTCTGGTTTCTTGAAATGTTAGAGCACACAAAATGTAGCAGAACAGCTTAAAAAGTACAACTTTTTTAAAAAACCTTCCATCTTTCATTTAATTTCTTACTCAAATTAGTCTAAAAGTTATCCTCATACCAATTAAACAAACCCAAACCAAACATTTTCCTGACAACCAATTTTCATGTGGAAAAAACAATCAATTAAATCCAAATGTAGAATTCAGGACTCACTATCAGCAGCAGCTGTCTTGAGCTGTTCAAGAGCAGAAAAGCTAGAAACCTTAGCCGGAGCAATACTAGAGTCAGTCTCAACAGCGGAACCCGTTGAAGCAGCAACCTCACATCTTACTGCTCCTTTCCTCGTCAAAATCCTTCTATAAGCATACCCAGTGGACCTGCAAAAATCCCCTTTTGATGGAGGCGAAACCAAATGAGCCCTCAAAGAAGAAGACGACCCAGATGAAGACGAAGTTGAAGACCCAGAATTGAGCAATAAAGTCTCCATTTTGGCGGCAGCCAAAGTGGTAGCAAAACCGCTGGAAACAGCCATAATTGAGAGAGCAAATGTGTACGCAGATGCCAAAATTTTGAGGAAAATGTGGAGATGAAGAGAGGTGAGACGGATATTCAACGAATCCCCAGTTCGTGGAAAGAAAGTGAAGGGAAAGGGCGTGTGGTTTTTCTTTTTGAAATTAAATGCTTTGTTGGGGACAAAATTATTGACTTTGGACTTATGGATTAGAGAGATGTAAAAATGGTTGATACTGTAATTGGCAGGAAAAGGAAGGATTATGGATTTTGTGTGCAGGTTTTGTGAAATCTGATTGGTGGGTGGTTTGCACGTTTTATCCACACTCATTGAGTCTGTGCTTTATAGTTGCCTCTCTTGACCTCTCATTCGATTTTTTTTTTTTTTTTGAGAAAATTACCGAGATGCACTCTATTTTTTTTTTTTTTTTTGCCTGCTAAAGATATTTGTATCTGATCTTTTATAAAAAATAATATGACATATTATTGTTTACTTTTATATAATGTTTTTAATTTTTTCTTTTCTAATCACTACCAAATAAATAAAACTAATTTATTAATGTAATTATGCTAAACCATAAAGAAAAAAAGAATGAATGAATGAAAAAAAGAAGAATGTGACATCATATATAAAGAAAAAATTTTTGTTCTTTAAAAAATAATAAGAAAATGAAGATATATAAATGTTTTTATTTTTGTTTTCTAAGATTTAATAGTTGTTTTGTTATTATTTATAATAAAAAATCATGAGTTTTTATACATTTTAGATAAAAAATAGTTAACAAATGAATATTTTTTAGTTAAAAATTAATTATAAAAATAATAAAAATCATGTTTGTTAGAGGTTGAAAATAATGTTTATATACTAATTGTTTTAATTATTTTTCTTTATTTTATTTATAGATTGTTCCATAACCTAAAACTAAATACAAAATAAACCTTAAAGTAAATACAAATAAACTTAAAATAAACATATTTTCTGAAAATTATTTTTTGTAATTAATTTTTAAAAATTTAGAACTGATAGACGTAAAATAAATTTTGAGTTAAAAATCAATTATGTTGAGAGAGAAAACCTTGTTTGTTAAAGGTTGAAAATGATGTATACATTCTAATTGTTGTTTTTTTTTTATCGATTGTTGCATAAATAAATATAAAATAAATCTAAAATAAATATTTTTTTCTGAAAATTTTTTTCTGTAATTAATTTTTAAAAATTTTGAACTAATAAACCTAAAATAAAAGTGAATAAAAATAAAAATAAACATTTTACTACATATAAATATATGTTACTTGATGTTGTTATGAAAAAACATTTGCAAATTAGTAATAAACCATTTGTAAATTAGTGATAAACCAAAAATAAACCATTAATAAATCATTTGTAAACATTTTACAGTGTAAAAAGATTTATTAGTAATAAATTAAAAATAAATCAGTAATAACCAATTTGTAAATATTTTACTGTGTAATAATAACTAAACGCAAATATCGCCTCTAACATCAAGCAACTTAATTTTTTTTCTCCTTTTATGACTAATTTTTAATTAAAATATGTTCATTTATAACTATTTTTCATCTATAATATCTCAAAACTCATGATTTTTTATTATAAATAATAAAAAAATATTAAAAATCATATTGAATTTATTCTAGAGAGAGAAACATATATAATGATAAAATTTTTCTCTAAAATAAATTCGCAAATCTATAATTGTGTGTGAAAAATGTGTTTATCTTGATATTTTTAATTTCGATGACAGATCTTGTCTTCCTCCTACTATTGAAATTTATTCATGTTTTTAATACGTTGCAATGAGTGTGGAAGTTGTGCTAAATTTGGTAGATTATCTAATGTCTAACAAACAATAAAATTATCAATGTATTTTTTTATTGATAAATAAATTTGATTATGCTTTAATAAATTAGTATATTAATCTAATAGTGAAGTAAGATTATCTAAACATAAATATTAATATTAAAATCTCAATAATATAATCCTTGTCCAATAGTTTCTTATTTTGTTTTATTTTTCCTAACGTAAAGCCAAAGGTCCCCCATGATAAAATGAAGAAGAAAATATCAAACTATCAATGCTGTTGAGATTCTTGGAATTTGTCTAGATGCCCTTTCATTTCATTTCATTTAAAAAAAAGAAAAGAAAAAAGAAAAGAAGTATGCTGCTGGTCAAAAGTGGTGATATGACAACATGGCTCTCTCCTGTCCATTGGATAGTGATGCAATCACATCCAATGGTGTAGATAGAGTCGTTGTTGGTGTACAAGAGAGAGCAAAATCTAAGGGATAGAAGAGAAAGTGATAAGGCGGGAAATGAGTAGGGACTTAGAAATTGTGACAGATATTGATTTGTAAGATTTCAGGCTCTCTATTTGCCACATCTTTTATGTTAAAGTCGCGGAGATGAGTTATGCTTACATTATAGGATACGGAGCTATTTGCGCCTTGTCTCCTATTCTTTCAACCAATAATAAATTAGCGAAAGACATTTTTAACTTTAATTTTGTATTCTTATCTTCTCTTTATTTTCGTTCTATTTTAATGGCACATGATATGATTGAAAATGTTTAGTATTTTGTTGTGAGAAATAATATAATAATTAATCCGATTAGATAAAAAAATAATAAATTTGATCGAGGAAATCCGCAAAACATGAAGAGAAGTGAGAAACCAAAGCAGGACAAGTTGCATAATTATGAATTAAATAATTTAAATTACAAACACTAAGCAAGTTGGTTTAAAGTAATGGGACTATATTGATAGTATTATTCAAACTAGAGCAAATTGTGAAATCCGACAGTCTTCCCTTAATGCCCACGAATTCATGTTTGGCGCTAACCAGTTTCAGCTATGTTGGCGTTTTACTTTCCAGTGGATGGAACAGGTGTCCATCTGATTTTTCGACTTGTGTTCTTGTGCTTCATCATTCTGATATTGATCATTTTTAAGGTTTTCCAGAAGAGGAATTTTTTAAGCTTGAATTTATGATAAATTTTGATAAAAGTACATAGAGAATTTCCAGATGGGGCAATTTTTAGCTTCAATTTATGTTTGTTTCAACTAGTGCAGGATTAAGGTGCATTCCAAGATACCTTCTGCCAAGTTGCCAATTGGGAAATACAATAGGTTTTAGTTTTACGATGAGCTGATTTTTAGTGCATCATTGTACTCCCTAACCTTTACGTCTTTAAAAAATTTCATTTTCATTTCTTCGAAGTGAACTTTTTTCTTTTAATTAAAAAGCACTTTCATTCATAAGTGACAGGCTACAGCAATGGCTTAAATCCATAAACCACCTCAGTTGGGCTTTATACTATCAACGCAAATTACACGGTGGTCTCCATGTCATGAAACTTGATGTTCTGGACGTCCAAAATGCAAAATGCGTTTTTATTATTTGTCCTATAAGATAGTTGATTTCGTTTTTTTAATCTTATTTCTTTTTTTAATAGATGAGATTTTTATTTTTACAAAAATCAATTTAAATACATATACTTTGTTTAACCTAATAAATATTTATTTTATGTTATATATAATATCAAAATAAAAATTAAAAATTATAAAAAATAATATAATAATAAGAAAAATATACTTGTATTCAAATTTTCAATTAAAAATAAACTAATACAATAATTTATCATTAATTATAATATATTTTATATTTAGTGTATAAATTCTATAATTTTTATTAATTTTATTATTATAAAAAAAGTTAATAACACCAAAATATTTAACTGCATGTTATCAAGACATATGTTTATTATTTCATAAATAAATATTCATTAACTATTCACTTAATATTCATCGGTTATAGTTTTTTATGTTCATTATTTTATTAAATAATCAAATATAGTTTTTTTATTTTCATTATTTTATTCATGTTTATTGATTATTGCGTATATATTCATTATTTATATGGATAATATTCATCATCTATATTATTCATGTTCATTACTTTTTCATATAATAGTATACATGATTTAATTTATTCATTGAAAATATATAACCTTCTTTTTCCACAAAACTTAATTTTTATTGCTCAGTACTTGATATTTTCAATTATTCCTTCAATTATAATTTATTTTGGTACAAAATTTATGTGATTATTCTTTATCTACTATAAAATTTCGAAATTGTGATTCATTCTAGTGTACTTTTAATTTGTTTTATTCATGTTCATTGATCATCACCAAAATGTTTATCATTTATATTGACAATATTGATTATCTATAGTATTTATATCCATTATTTTTTATATAAT
The DNA here is from genome assembly GCA_949677035.1 of Omphalea diandra. Taxonomy (NCBI): domain Eukaryota; kingdom Viridiplantae; phylum Streptophyta; class Magnoliopsida; order Malpighiales; family Euphorbiaceae; genus Omphalea; species Omphalea diandra. Next base: position 28,741 of record CATIWR010560731.1, on the reverse strand, counting down.
ATTATACATGATTTAATTTATCTATTAAAAATATATATTTTTTTAGAAATAAAAATAAAACATACTTAATTTTTATATAAAAATAAAACTTTTAAAATTTAAATTAAATCAAAGTACGTAATAATAAAATTTTTGAATAGACTTAATTGAATATTAAATAAATTTATTTTAATTAAAATAATAAAGTGAAAAAAATAATAAAATATATAAAAATATGTCGTGCATTTTCTATATTGTATGTGCGTGTTTTTAACATTTGGACCAAGATGCTATGGGGTTCCAAGCGCATGAGATACTCTACAAACAAAAATCGGAGTGTTAAACACGGCTTTTCATGCGAGGTTTTGGGTAGCCTAATTACAATCACCACCCACATAATAAAAAAGAAATAGCTTTGGAATGTTGCGCAAGTTACAATATCATCAAAAGAAAATGAAGAAACTCAATTATGTATGTGAAAAGGTGAATTCGCTTGATCCTATTTTCTAGAACCCAAAATGTTTGATTAGCTCATTCTATCGGGCTTTTGATATAAACTACTAAATGATTCTCTACTTTTCACATTCAGTAGTTGAGTTAAGCGTATGGTCTTTTATCACATTTTTGAAATTGATATATCATAAATTCATACGCAGCTTACATTGTAAACTTGATGTAATACCCATTATTTCATTTAAATGTCACGTGTCATTTTTTTTTAAAAAAAATAGAATATTTTTTTTAATAACACCAATTTGTACATTCATTTTTCAATTTTTTACACTTCAAACCTCTTTCTTTTATTATTTTCTTATTTTTACATTTCTCTTGAACTAAATATATATTAAAATTATACTAAACTCTTTTAACAATATTTTCAATATTATGTACACTAAAAAATGAACTCTCTTACATTGAATATGAACTATAAGTACACTGAAATTGGTATTTTAATATGTTGACTGAAATTATATTTATATATAGATTAGACTCATAAATATATTGGTATTAAAATACATATACATTAATATTGAATTGTAAGTACATTGGTATTAAATTACATATACATTGGTCATTAACAACATACACATTAGTGTTAAACTGTATATATATTGAAATTCATAAAATAGATTAATAAAAGGTATACTAGTTTTGAATTAGTATTCTAATAACAATATAATAAAGTTTAAAAAATTTTATTGATATACATTATTGTTGCATATATATTGGTTCATTGATTTTGAACTACATTGTTCATTAACTGCATGTACATTGATATTAAATTATATATACATTGATATTTAATTGTATATACATTGATATTGAACAACATGTACATTAATATTGAATTGCATGTACATTGAAATTCATGAATAGCATATTAGTTTTGAATTAGTACTCTAGTAACAATGTAACAATTTCTAAAAAACTTTATGGATGTACATTGTTCTTGTCTATTATTTTAATTATGTAAGTTTTAGTTTATGTTTTTTTGTGTTTGAGTGATTTTTTATATGGAACAAACTGCTATTTAAATGCTTATATGTCAATTATATACATATCAATTATATGTAGATCAATACTAATGTATATACAATTCAAATTAAATGTATATACAGTTAAAGATCAGTGTACATAAATTGCATGCGTGACATTAAATAAAATAAAATATTTTAATTTTGAATTCATGAAATAATATGAACATAAGTTTATGATATAATGACATTCTCGAAGAATGCTGCCATTGCCTATCAAAATTCAGCATTCACTTTTGTTTTCCATAGGCCCAGTTAGGAGGCTCTGAATTCCAAGTTAGAGAAATATCCTACTTGTTTTCCATAGGCCCAGTTAGGAGGCTCTGTATTCCAAGTTAGAGAAATATCCTACTAACTATAAAATGAATCAAAAGTTTAATAAGTTAAGATCCAGTTTATTGTATAATGATAAAGAAAGGCTAACAATAGTTATTTATTAACATTCATCATTCACTTGTTTATATTGTTTTTTAAATTTTAAAATTTAAATATATGTAAAATATTAGGCAACTCATTGATATTTAAAATAATGTATTTTATCTATTAGAGCAAATATTCATTAGATTAGACATATTATATATAATTCCCGTTAAAATGAGAATCCATTCTCTAGGAGGAATGGGAGAACAGAATATTCTCCCATTTCGGGAAATGTCATTCATGTTTCGATGTACTTTTAGGCGAATGAAACCTAAAAGATTAAAATTATTCATTTTAATTTTGAAATAATTTGTCGATAAACCAAATGACTCTTAAATCTTATAAGAGTCACTCTATATTTTTTATATGTGTGTTTAGCTATCCCTAAAAAAAAAAAAAAAAAGAAATATTTGAGTTTTTATTACCCACAAGGAATTATAAACAATAATACTAAGGCTTTGTTGCTTTTTTTTAGAACATAATATATGATATTGTCTATGATGCATTGACTCCGCTTAAATAAAAGGTATATAATATAAGATGTTTGTTTGTGTTAAATATTAAGTTTATAAGATTATGAGTTCAAATACAGTAAAATTTTATAAACCAAAAAAAAATTCAATTGATAAAATTGAGGTAAGTATTTTTCTGCATATGCCCTAATGTCAGCTCCATCAAATAAAATATATGAGATTGGTGTGCCATAAATAACATTGATATTTTTTTTCAATACATGAGATTATCTCTATTCCATTTATTCTACATATATTGTTGGAAAAATTAGATATTATTGATGTGGAGAAAAATTACAATATCAAGAACTATTAACATAATATAAATATATGTAATAATAAAAATTAAAAGAGATGTAGATAAACATTTAATTTAGATTTGAAATATAATCGAGAATTATTTTTTTAAAAGCGAAATTTACTTTCACTCTTTTTCGAGTTTTTCTATAATGATTTATTGTAAATTACTTTAGTGGATCTGACAAGCCTTTAAATTTTTTGCACTTAACAAATAGTGAAAAGAATTTATTAGAAATAAAATTTGTGTTTTTGACCTTTTGTTGTTAATAGGCAATATGATATGAATACACATTTGTGCAAACCTTTTTCATTTTCTTTGTACAATACAAAAAAAAAAAAAATTCATTCCTTTCTTAAATATGTCCTCGAATCTGATAAGACCATTCAAGCTCATACCAATCCGAGCAAATTCGAGCTCAGAAATGGGGGAAGCCGAAGGAAAGGAAAAGTCTAGTGACTATCAGCATTGATTCCCTTAGTGAGTGGAGAAGATTTGGGCAAAAAGAGGTAGCATAATATGCGGGGGAAGCTTTTCATGAAAAGTTTGACCATTTCACCTTTTAAAATAAATGAAAAGATAAGATGGCCGAGTAGAGCAAACATCAGCCTTAAACAGTCACAAGGAAGACCTTTCGGATTCACTCATAATAAAAAGAAAGAGCACACCATGATTACAGGTGTGATTAAACGTGACAGTAAAGGTCCTTCCAATAAAATAAGAAACAAAACCTCAAAAGAAGACATCTTTACTTACCCATTTCAAAGATGATCAACATAATTTGGAAATTGAAACTTTCCCACGGAAATTCAATGCAATGCCACAAAGGTATGATATAACTTTAATTTAAAACTTGCAAGTTGTATGAAATTCTGTTCATGAACACCATTATTAGATTATTGCTGATAACAATAACAAGTAACGAATGAAATGTACGTACGTGGATTGCTTAGCCCACCCAGAATTCGTTGATCTGGTCAGCTGAAAATTTCTAAATACATGATACATCCTCAAAAATGGGCTGGCTTTTTTAGAAAATAAAATATTGGATTCACTTGAATAGATCATATGGCATTGCAAATGAGTCATTCTAGGTGAAAAATGATTTCATGCGCACAATTTTCATGGAGAAAGATCCCGCTTGTCTTGTGAAATGCCACGTCCTCATCCTTGGACTTTCCATCGCCAGCCATCAGTAGAAAGTTTGCCAATTATTCGGCGGCAACATAGTGGGTACAGCATTTTAAGTAACATTATGAGTTTCGGTCTTATTTATGAGTTGTGCTACAGTATTTTTAGAATAAAATGATATTTTAATAAGATTAAAAATTCATCAATAACTTGATTTGATTTGATAAGAGATTAGAATTTAATATATTAAAAAATCATTTAATATAAAAATAATTAAAATTAAAAATCAAATCAAGTTTAAATTAAAAATTATGTTATTTTATAAAAAATTAAAAAATTTAAAATTATATTATTTTACTGAAAATTTAAATGTTAATTCATTATTTTAGCATATCATATTATTTTTAATTTTTAAATGTTATTTACATATTTAAATAAATATTTATAAATCAAATTAATTATATTGATCAAATTAAATAAATAAAAAAATTAACCAACTGATGGATTTCATCCCTACTCTAATTTTAGAAACATTGCCTTCACCACATTTTTTCCGCTTCGTGTGACAGTACATGATTTAAGTTTTAATTCCTTATAATAATCCTTCATTCATTTCTCTGTGTGTCACACAAACAAAAAAATAAAATTATATTCCCAATCACTATTAAAAAAGAATAAATGGAAACACTATTTTAACAAAATCATATCAGAAGGTAGAATAAGCGGTGAAATAAAGACGGTATGTTTGGCACTTTAGCTTATCTATAGAGCACAATTCAATGGGAAATCTTATCTCAATCTGCTTAATGGATTCTCTACCTATTACAATTAGTCAATGCATCATTTTATTAATCACAGCTATTAATATTAACTTACTTTTTAGCTTTTACCCATGTTGTGAAGAAGATTTATTTTCACTATTTTACAATTTTTTATTCAAATTTTTAGTGACATGTTTGATTGTATTAAAAAATGAAAAATGAAAAATATTAATATTAGCTTACTTTTTAGCTTTTACCCATGTTGTGAAGAAGATTTATTTTCTCTATTTTACAAATTTTTTATTCAAATTTTTAGTGACATGTTTGATTGTATTAAAAAATGAAAAATGAAATCTAATTTTAAGATAAATATTTTAGAATTTCAATATTTTTATTTGATATATTTATATATAAAAAAAGAATAATGAGACATTTGAAGTTTTTAAAATTTTATTCTTAAATTTTTAAACTAAATCAAAATATTAAATATGAAAATAAAATCAGAATTCTATTCTATTTCTATTTTTTTTAATTTACCAAATATGCTCAAAATATGTTGTTAATATTTGACTAAACATATGGAATTTTTTTCAGAAATTATTGAAGATTCACATAATAAATTGCAATTAAAAAAATATATCAAGAATTGGATAAAATTGAATAAATAACCAAATTATGTGGAAACTCGACTGGGAGAGTTGCCTTATGCAATATTGAGGTGGGGTTTTTGATTCATTTGAACTCAGTTTTAGTTAATTTGTTGATTTTGTTTAAATTAACAAAACTCTAGTATAATATCAAATGGTTTAAAAAATTTTAGATCAAAGTCAACTAAGTTTAAGTTAATTTGATGACTTAAATTAATATGACTCTAGTATAATACAAAATTAATCAAATTTAATTTGAATTATTAAAAATATTAAAATTAAGATAATATTTTTATTTAAAGAATTAGATTATACAAATGATTTAATCTAAATCTATAAACAAAAGAATAATAAAATTAACCTAATGTATATATATAATGGAATAGAATTTTCATAAATCCTTAAAATAAACAGGTAAGTAAATTATACAAATATTGAAAACCCATTAGGGCTGACCAAATTTCTAAAAAAACGGCAACTGAGGTGTTGTACGGCTATTGACGGTGGCTTTGCACTCTGCATTTTAGTCTCTGAAGTGTATAGTCTAAAACAAACATCATCTTCTTATTTATATCTGTCCAGTCGCAATTTTAAGAAGGCAAATTAATTACAATAATATATTTTTTTAGAAGAATAACCCTCAGATACTTAAAAAATAGTATATGTTGAGCATTGTTTCTAAATGAGCTATATATTTATATTTTTAATTTTCTGCACTTTATTTTACTTTTTTAAAACAAACTAACTTAGTTTTCATTTTTATACATTTTAGTCTTCACAAAGTATCACATACAAAGACAAAGAGATAAAGTTTTAAAAATTTTATTTTAATTAACATTTGAAGTATCACTTTTTTCAATTATAATTACTCATACTTTAATTTAATATAACTATAGTTATCTTATTAATTGGATATATATATTCAGTTTAAATAAATATTTTGTGAGTGTATTTTATTTTCATGATCCATAAGAATTTGTAAGTTTTGAAACATAAAAATTAGAGCTCTATTTGGCATGATAAAACTATATTATAATCTAACTTGATCATTAGTATAAGCTATTCTCCTTAAAAGAAAAAAAAGGTAATCGAACCAACATTCAACTAAAAAATATTAAATTATAATTTTTTTATTTTACTTTCATTTTATGTTATTTTACGTTTTTAGCTATCTTTTCATATATTTTTACTAAAACGTCTATATCAATCAGATTAAATTATCCACTACTAAATTTTTAGTTGTTAGATTATCAGTTAATCTTTTTAAATATGGCCTAGACGCATTTAACTTGAAAAAGAAACACAGGAGAACTGACAATTTTAACTTGAAAAAAAAAACATTATTTTGCAGATAACATTGGGGTCGCACTCAATTGAGATAGGGAGCAATTAAACAATACATCATGACTTTGCTTAGTGTTGCTTAGTCTTGATTAACCAAAACTCACAATTTCTCGCGCAAAAAGTTAATTATATTGAATGTATATAATCATTTTATATATTATTTAATAACATAATAATATATATACTAATTACTTATAATTTTTTAAGTGCGCTAAAATAAAAATTGTGAATTCCAATTGAAACTAAAGTCTCATTAATAAAATTAAGCAAGTAAATCTCTAATTATAACATCACAAATGTTTTATTTCTTTCCAAGGGTTTGTCTTTAATATTTGAATTAAATTTTAATTCATTGAGAAAGTGACTAATTAAGCTTTAAACTACATGAAAAATTTAAACCATATACTAAAAAGATATTTTGGGTTCGAAAAAGATTTCGTGACGTCCATGTTCACAGAACCTTCGTGATTAGATTAAGTCCATATGCAGACGGGTAACACTGAAAGCAACACATAAAACAATGCGAAACCGCAAAAGGGCAAAAGGCGTAAAAAAAATAGAGGAAGAGGAAGCCGGTTTTAGTCTTTGCAAAAACTAAATAAAAATGCACCATTCTTGGTGTATGTAAGTTTCTGCCTCTGAATAGCTTTCATGTTTATCCTCGTTTACCAAACTTGACTACTCAATTAAAATTATAGTTACTTGAAGAAATGAAAATGATCATAATGGAAATCTTTACTTCTTTATTCCATGTTTGAAAAGTTATATAGGAAGAAAAGAAAATAAAAAAGAAAAATATTAAAAAGTTATATAGGGACAAAAAAAGAAAAATATATTTTGTTTTTCTTCTTTTATTTTCTTTCATTATGTTTGGATATAAAAGAAAGAAAAGAAAATAAATTTTATTTTTCCTCCTCATGTTTGGATAAAAATGAAGGGACAAAAATTATTATCTCATAAATTTTCTATTTTACCCTTCATTTAAGAAAATCAATAATATTTACTTATTAAAATAAATTAAAGAGAATTAACAAATTAAACAAGAAAAAAAAATATGTCAATATTAAATATAACAAAATCTCTATTTTGAAAGTTATAATTGCCCAATTTTTCACATTAACTAAACACTAATACATATAATCATAATAAATATTATCATACATTTATATTAAATACTAATTCAAGTAATAATGATAATAATCATGATCATACATTTATATTAAATACTAATTCAAGCAATAATACACAACATTTCTTAATCTTTTTATGAGCAAAATTGTCAATTTATAAAAATTATCTTCAATCTTTCATATTTTCTCTCTAAAAAGAGAGAAAATAATGGAAGTAAAAAAACGTTTATTTTCTTTCCCCTTATATTTTCCTCTTTTTTCCTAAATTAGGAAAAATCTCATTTCTCTCTTATTTTTCTCTTTTCCAGACCCTGGGTTAAAGTACAAATTTAAATCAATGAGAATAAAATACAAATTTAATTTCAATATGTTACAAATTATTTATGAATTTTGACATAGTTTTATTTCATTATATTCAATTTCTTATATAGTGTCATTTTCGATAACATAATATTCAATCAATTAATAATATTTTTAAATAATCTTTTTTGGTTAGTTTTTCAAACTAATGTACTAAATTAATAATTTATTAAATCTATAAGATTATATATTATAAAATTTTCTCAAAAACTCATGTAGTTTATAATTTAATAATTTTAATATGATTATTATGTTTTATTAAAATATGAGTCAAGTGTTACTTATTTTTTTATTGAAATTAATGGAGAGTTTGATATATATATATAGAGAGAGAGAGAGAGTTATATATATATATATATACACACACACACACACTTGAAAAGGATCAATGATAAGCGCTTCTTTTCCAAAAAACATTTAGCCGTTTTTTTTTTTTCAATTGCTTGAGAAGAATCAATCGTAAGCACTTCTCTTCGACAAAATTTTAACTATCTTTTTTCTCTTTTTTCTCAAAAATTATCGTTAGAATATTTTCCCAGCAACAAACCCCTTTTTTATTAATTTTATTTATTTTTTATAATAAAATAAAATCTTTTTATCTTGTTTTATTATTTTTCTTTATTTTATTTATCTTTTGAGAGTTTTTCTTATTTAAATTTATTATTTTATTTCTTTATATTAGAGTTTTTATTTATTTTAAAGAGTTTTTAGATGGATTCTAAGCAGTATAAATAATATTATTGAACATTATCTCTCAAACCTATTTCGAGAATTATATATAAATTTCAATCCATATTGAGTTATAACATAATATCTAATAGATCTCTATAATTAATAAAGATGCAAAGTTATTAGAAAGATTTATTATGAAAATATATAGAACTATGATTTTGGAGCTAAGTGAATGTGTCATTATCAATAATGTTGATATTGAAATTTGATTTCATATTAATATTCTAAACTGTAAAAATATTTTTTTTTGTTGATATTGTATAATTGTTTTATTAATGAAAATATTCTATTATTTTAAAAATAAAATTTGAAGAGATGAAAACTATCATCATGAAAATCTTCAATTACAAATTAAAACAAAGACAATGAAATAAAAAAATAATTACAATTTATTATAAATTATTTATGAATTTGACGTAATTTTATTCCATTATGTAAAAAACTTAAAGAGTTCAGTTTTGTATATATTATAATCCATATAAAATAATATAAAATCAATTAATAATTTTTAAATAACATTTTTTATTAGTTTCGAATTGAGATTAATGTGTTAAATTAGTAGTTTATTAAATTTATAAGATAATACATTAACACATTATAAAAAAAATTCTTGAAAGTTCACCTAATATATTAATTAATAATTTTTACTATACTAATGCATATAATATGATTGTTATTTATGTTTTAGAAAAAAACGAGTCAATTGTTGCTTGTTTTTTATTAAAATTAATGAAGAATTTGATCATTTTTTAATTTTATGATGTAATAAAATATTCAATATTATTATTTTTTTGAATGCATTTTTTTTTCTTTTTTTTACAAAATTGATTATAGAGTCAAAATTTCATCTTCAATTTTATTATCTTGGTTATTTTCACAAAGGAAGTAACAATCTCTTGAGTGAAATATACTTATTTTTATAAATAAATAGCTAATTAAGTTATTAATTAATTAATATCTCACTTAATTAACAGTTTTCTTAGTTTCAAGACCATTATCTCATAGATTATTTTATAGGGTATCCTGTTTTGTATACAATGATAAACATATTATTTACATCTGAATCCAACTTATATTTTTAGAATTATATATGACATATGTTTCGATACTATATTTTTGGGCTATACAAATACATAAAACTTTATTTATGATTAAATTATGCACCATGGTATATAACTAAGATTTTAACTTGATATATGTAGTATCTTGCTCTGATGTATATATATATATATATATATATATATATATAGGCTTTCTAGAATTATCTAATACAAATAACTTCAAATATTTTTTGATTAGTCTCATATTTTTTAAAGCAACTAATCCCTTCGTAACAGAATCCGCCATAGAGTAAGGTCATTGAAACATGAGATTCGGATCGAACTAAAAAAAAAAATATCCTCAAGAAGCTGTTAATTTTTTAAGTACTTAAAAAAATTAGCGCTTCAAAAAAAAGGACTAGAAAGGGACCTCAAAATTTTGGACCGCAAAAGAGACTTTAAAATATGTTGTTTAGCAGTGTAATGATGATACATTATTGGCATTGATGTCTCTCTTTTTTTTGTTTTGAGGAAAAAGGAAAGCAAATTACCAAGGAATGGAATCCAATGCACTGAGAATAAAAGTTGGGACTGGATCAGTCCAAATTCTATGAGATGTCGAGCTCTGTTCGCTAGAATATGAGCCACTATGTTGGCTGTTTTAGGAACATAAAGAACAGTACATGAACTTAAAGAACGAATGGCTCGTTTGATATTCAGGATTAAGGAACCAAAATTGTTCGCATCTACAAGGTCTCAATTCACCGCTCGGACAACTCCAAGGCTTTCACTTTCAATGATTTCCGCTGAAATTCCATTGTTGCTGCCACAAATAAAACCAAATTTTAGTGAATGATATAATCAGAAAATTTAGTTATTATGGGCTAGACTATAAATATATTCTCATGATGATAATTCAAAAAAAAAAAAATAATTATGCATATAAGTAAAATTTTCTTTTACAATTTTAAAAACTTTTTTACACATAAGTAAAATTAATTATATCCTCATATGATGATTCAAAACATATTAATTATTGAAGTTGAGTTATTAGATTCTTCAAATTCTAAAATTCATCTATTATCAAATCTGAAACGATAGTTTTTTAAATTTTCCTTTCAATATAAACCAACAAAGAATCATTTAAAAATTCATATTCTATCTTATTAAGTAAACATCAACAATATTTGGACAATTCCGGTAACAAATTTAATCAATTAATTTTATGTTCACAAAAATTACTCATAAGAATTATAATCAGAAAGAACGATCAAAATTTTAATGTATAACCTTCTATAACATATTAGCATTTGAAATACACAATTAATAGTATTATTGACTTTTTTGCAGAGATGAATGCTTGGAATACACAATAAGATTGGAAATTCTTTGCAAGAAGCTAATGATAACACTAATGGAGACATTGAACTTGAAGGAAATAAATGAAAAAAAAAATCTTTATTAATGGGTTCCACAAAGATTAACCTTAACTACCATCTAAAATGTCCAAACACTAACCTCGAGGATTTTGGAGAGAAAGAGTTCCAAAAGGAATGATATTTTTTCTAATCTCTGAGTGGGCTAAAAGAGACACTCTCTTGAAGGGTTTTGAATTAATTTTTTTATTTTTTTCCTAAAATACCTTCGACTACAACCCGCCCAAGTCCATACACAGTTTCACTCTTGATTTTAGTTATTTCAAGTTAGATTATAAATATTTTTTTATTCCAAGTTAGAGGATAAAGATTCTTCTTTTTCCTGCTTGAGAACATCTTCTGTTGATTTTGAATTGAATGATTAATTTAAGAGAAAAATACTTAAAGTGTTTAATTCTATAAAAGTTGTATGATTTTTTCCTAAACTACCTTGAGCTACGACCCACCTAGCTCCAAAATGCTTCCAACATTGGGCATAAACACATTTTGTAGGTCAACCAACAAGCCATTTATCGCTCCAAATTTAATTGTGCTACCATCCCCAATAACCTAGAATGACCCTCCATCAACTAAAGGTCAAGCCGCACACACACTTCACCAGATGTAATTACTACCTTATCCATAACATGCCAGCATAAAAGGGAAGTTACAACAGTATTTGGCTTTATAAACTGAAGAGAGAAGAGATGACTTGTCATGTTATAACCTCCATACTTGTTTAGCTAGTATAGCCTGGTTACAAGGCCTGAGATCAGGAAGACCCAACCCTTCATCTCTTAAGGATTGACTTAAAAAGCTCCACCAAGTATATTCTTCTCTCATCTTCTTTTTGGCTCCAAAAGAAATTTGCCATTAAAGATCACACCTTGAGGAATAAAGAATCAATCTATCATGTATGTTGCTATAGCTTGGATAACTGGCTTGAGAAGGACCATTTTCCTAGCCTTAGATAACAACTTTCCTTTTCATGATTTCAATTTATTGCGTATCTTTTCAATCAAAACTACAAAGATCTCTTTTTTCGATTTACCCATCATTACCAACAACCACGAATATTTTTTAAATGAGTGTCCACTGTCTTTACATCCAGGATTTACTTCAAAACATTCTTTACTTCTTGTGTCACATTTTGCCTAAAAGCAAACTAAAATTTTCAAATTGATTTGCTGACCTGAAGCTATCTTGTATTGTTTTAACACTGATAAAATGGTTTGACATCTGGATTTGTTGGCCAAAGCAAAAATGATGTTGTCATCCATAAAATAAAAAGAAAAGTGGAAAAATAAACGAAGCTCTAGGATTGATTTGGATCCCATGTACTAGGTTTTCTGCATGTCTTATCAAGGCCGAGAAACCCTCTGCGCTCAAAAAAGATAAAAAGAGAGGGGATCTCTTTGGCCAAGCGCCCTGTTTTTAATAAGGGCATTTTCAATTGTAATTTTTATTTTAAAAAATATTTTTACACAACAAAAAATATTTTAAAAAATTTTTAAATATAAAAAGTGAAAAATTTTTTACAACTGCAATAAATTTTTTATATTTTTAATTTGCAAGATTAATGTTCAATAAAATCAAATCATTGTTGTGGAATAAAAGAGAAAATTTTTTTCAATAAACAAAACAAAAATAGATATATAGCAATTAATATCTTATATAGAGAATTGAAATATTTTAATGACAATTAAAGTACAGAGTGAAGTTTAGCTCTTTCATGTAGATAATCAAACCAACTTTCTACTCTAGAATAAAAAAAAATGGAAAGTGTATTGAAAACCATTTTTTTTGGATTAGCTCTTTAAAATAAAGAATTTTACTAAAATGAAGAGTCTATTTAGACTTTTCATTCAAGTAAAATTCTTTACTTTAAAGAGCCAATATAAAAAAAATGGTCTTTTAATACATTCTCTTTTTTTTTTTTTTAAAGAGTCAATTCAAAAACTTTAAGTATTAATGTTTATTAGATAAAGTAAAATAAAAATTAAAAATATTAAAAGTCTATTAGCGTTATACAAATTTTTTACTTTTTATGTTAAAAATTTTTTTAAAATACATTTTATTGTGCAAATGATATATTTTTTTTAAAATACTATTGAAGATATTCTAAAAAATTTATGAGAACATCGTAAACTAAAATTTAATAAAAAAATAGTACTAATACAATGAATAATTAAAGAAATAAAAGGGGAGTTAAATCTTTACTTGGATATCATGCTTTCCAAAGAGACTTATTCAACCCGGCCATTTATGTCTACCTTTAAAGCCAAAAAATCTCTAGAGCCCCTTGTTTTGCATTTCATTTATGAAAAAAAAATTCAAAGCTTTAAAGGCAGTATCATAAATTAAACGAATCGGAATAAAAGTTGATTGGACTGGATGAATAATGTCAAACAACAGAAATTTCATCCTACTAGAAATTATTGTGGTTATGAGTTTGAAAAATACATGACATAAACTAATTGGACCATAATCTTTAGTCTGATTGATTTTTTATTTTTTGGGAAATGAAAGTTTTATTAAGAGGTGAGGGATCTCATGAATTATTAAGAACCTTCAAAAATATTGAAGCAACATCTCTATCTATAATAGACTAAGAAGTTTGAAAAATAGAACCAATATACCATCTAAATCAAGAGTCTTGTGGCTGCATTTGTTTGAGGGCTATTAAAATTTTCTTTTTTTGTGTAAGAAGCCTCTAACTTATTCTTCATGGCAAATGATACTCAAATTTGATATATTCATATAGATTTCAATCTACATCACATTATCATAATATATTTAATAAAAATTTTCATAATTAATAAAGATGTATAATTATCACAAAAAATTTATAATAAAAATTAATATCACAACTTAGAAATGAGTTAAAATGCGATTATTAATTATATAGTTGTTTATGAATGTGAAAACATTGTTTATTTTAAAAAAATAATGAATATGAGTTCATCATAGAGATTCTACTTTCATTTACCCAAAAAGTTTGTAAATTAAATGAGATTGGTTCATGTTTAAATCTAATAGGTGTAAGCTAATATTGTTTAAGTTTTTTTTTAATTTGTTTGAAAGCTCAAATTTTGAAAGAATTCAACTAAAAAAAATTATATTTTAATGATTCTCTTGTTTTGAAATTATATATTTAAAAATTTATGTTTTTCAGTGTAAAAGAAATAATTTGATGACAAATTCAAATTAAGTAAAATCTATAAAATTTTGAGAGAACTCGTTACAATTAAAAAATTAGATAAAATTACTATATTAACTTTATAACTTCAATTAATACAATATTTATTTTAAATAAATAAAAATACTTAAGGAAACAAAATGATTTCTGTTAATTATAGATTTATTTAAATAATAGAATTCTATTAATTTAAAATTTATTCAAATAATAGATTTTTAAAATAATAAAATTCTATTGATAGAATTTTTCTTTCTTTTCTTAATTTGTTCTAAACAAGTTCTTTTAGCTGTGAAAATTGTAAATCTTTATCTTAATCTTAATTAGAGAAATATTTTAGATTAGGAAGTTGTACTAATTTGTACCATAGGATTATCTGCTTCGTTCCCTATATGTATAAGGCTTTAAAAGATACAACATAATATTTATCTATCTATCTTTCTATTTTTTTTTTCTCGTTTTTCTGTATCTTTTTTTTTTTTTTGAGCAAAAGGGGAAACGCTCTCCTAATTTATTTTTATTATTATTCTTGCTTTTTTTTTTTATTGAAATCTAAATATTTGTCTTGCCTTTTTTTAATTAAAATCTAAATATTTGTCATTAAATTGATTGATTACTATTAGAAATTATACATTTATCGATTTTGTATTGATTGAATTGAATTGACTACTTTTTAAGACACATATAATTTCTAATGTTTGGCCAATGTCAGAGTTACATCTTCATTATTGAAAGATATATTCATAAAGTTTTAAAAAGATTTAGATTTTCATTATGTACCTAATAGCTAATAATTAATAAATATTAAGTTATACTTAATTATTACTGTTAATGACTAATATAGATATATCATTCATATTTTACATATTGAGTTAAATAAATTAAAATTAAAATTAAAATTAAAATAAATAAATATAATAAAATTATATATACATAATATAATTTCATAACTTAAATTGGTAAAATGATTAATTTGTATTTATGAAATTTTAATAATTATTTACTGCTATCATTAATTAGTATATTGTCAATATTTTTTAAAAATTAAGATATTTTATGCATAATTGTTGTATAAAATTTATATATAATAACTTAAAATGAATTATTTTTTATATAAATAATCCAAAGATTATAATTTGTATATAGTAGTTAAACAAATAAAACTTTAATAATAAAAAAATAAGAAAATAAGAAATATTTTTATTTTTACAGTAACAGTTTAAAAACGCTTTACCCAAAGGTTGATAAAAATTACAATGATTGAAATTTATTTACTATTTGCTATTTTATATAATTATTAAACATGTATTTAGCAATTACAATGTATAAAATCTCTATGAAACACTCTTTTAGAATTTTGATTAATTATATCAAACACTCTTTTAGAATATTGATTAATTATATCAAATATATCAATCACTCTTTTAGAATTTTGAGCATGGTTATTTTACAATTTTAGTGGAATTACACGTGACATACAACAAAAATTCTAATATATATGAATTGAATTTTTCACATAAAATGATGAATTAATTTTTTAGAAAAGATTATTTATATAATTTTTTTTTATTTTATCAGTGATATTTTATAATTTTTCACAATTTTACGCTTAAAGTATACTTATTCCGTTTCATTCAATCCAGAAAAAAAAAAAAAAAAAAAAAGAATTTCTCCACCGACGGAATCGGCTATAGAACCATATCCAGAACCTCTAACCATGGTTAAATAAACCCTGGGGTGGATTAGGTTAAGTCAAGTTTTGGGTGGCCTCCACCACTAGAAAGGAGGCAAAGGCTTTAAAAAGAGGGAAATAGAGCGCTCAGTCTGCCACCGCCATTTGCCAACAAACTTCCTTTCCTTACGCCTTTGTATCTATCCTATTGCGAAGGCCGGAAACTTCCTTCCCTCTATAATTTGTCACGTACTCTTATCCTCATTTCCTTCGAGACTATTCTTTCTTCCATCCTTATCCTGGTTCGTTTTTTCTTGTTTCTTCCTTCTATTTTAGCTAGTTCGTTGCCCATGTTTTCGTTTTCATTCTCATATGTATGTCTGTTTCTTCCTTTCTTTTGCAGAGAGGATCGTAATTGATCAGTAAGTGCTTGAGATGGCGGAGAATGGAGAGTTCAGCTTCAAAAGCAGCGGAAGCGGACGAAACAGTCTTCCGAAAATCCAGACGCAGAAGCCGCCGTCCGACGTTTGCCACGACGACAGTGGGCCCACGGTGAAAGCGCAAACGATCGACGAACTCCATTCTCTTCAGAAGAAAAAATCGGCGCCTACCACTCCTATCAAGGCGGCGACACCGAAGGGCGCTCCTCCTTTCTCTCCGAGGTCTGAGGAGGAACGACAGAAGCAGCAGCTCCAATCCATCAGGTAATTTGATTATTGGATGATTGATTGATTTGTTTTATTGTTGAATAATATGATTTATGATAATAGAAATGGAATAAATTGTATTTAGTGCGTCGTTGGCGTCCTTGACGAGGGAGACCGGGCCAAAGTTGGTGAAAGGGGACCCAGCGAGGAAGGCAGAGGGGCAGAAGGTGACGCATGTGGCGCATTCTGACTATTTTACTCCTTCCATCAGCGTTAGTGATAGTTCCCTCAAGTTTACCCATGTTCTTTACAATCTCTCCCCAGCTGGTATTTTTCTTTTCTTTTCTTCTTTTTTTTTTTAAAAATTTATGGCATGATATATAGTTAAGTCTACTAATTAATGGGACAACCTCTTCAATTTGAATTCAACATCGTTCAGAAACTTTTCAAAATATTTTAAATAAATTATTGGATCACTTAAAACTTAATTTAATTTAAACGAAATGGTAACTTTCCCCACATAACTTCTTTTGCGGTAACTTGGCAATATTGACACTTCCAAAAAATTTTTTTGACCTTTATATTACTAATTTTATTGTTTAAGCTAATTACTATATTTTATTGAAGCATTATACAAATTTTAAATATTATATTTATAATTTTATGATTGTTATTGATGATTCTTTTAAAAAAATAATTTCATTGTCATTATTTAAAATATTTTATCACGATTATTTTAATTCATGTAAAAGCCATAGCATATAAAAGTATGTTAAAAAATTATAAATATATATTATTATCAAACACTTTTGTTAAATTAAATTATGGAATATAGTTATATTCAATTATCAAAAATTTATATTTTACGGAGCCATTAGAGAATGTTGGAGAGCAGATCTGGCATCAATCTATCTATCTGTGTTAATTAATCTTAGTTTTTTGAATGCATAATTACTATAGAGCTTTACGAGCAAGCCATCAAGTACGAGAAAGGATCATTTATAACATCAACTGGTGCGTTAGCAACACTTTCTGGGGCAAAGACTGGCCGGTCTCCACGAGACAAACGCGTCGTCAGGGACCAAACCACCGAACATGAACTTTGGTGGGGAAAGTAAGTAGTAATTCAAGCGCTTCTCTATGATTTTGGGTATGTACACGATAATTATGTCTACATGATATCAGGCATCATCTTTCCAAAGCTAGTTCTTGAAATTGAAAATATTTTGATTTAGTTTTTCTTTTGCAGAGGCTCGCCCAACATTGAAATGGATGAACATACTTTCTTAGTCAACAGAGAACGAGCCGTTGATTACCTGAACTCATTGGAAAAGGTATATTTATGAGCCATGTTTAGAACAAATCATACTTGTGACAAAAAAGAACAAATCATACAAGAAAAAAAAAAAAAGAAAAATATTCTATTAATGAGAAAATTGTATTTAATAATAGAATCTATTATTTAGAATAAATTTTAAATTAGTAGAATTTAATTAAATTCTATTATTTAAAATAAATTTATGGTGAATTGAAATTATTTTATTTTCTTAAATAATCTTATTTATTTAAAATAAATGTAATGTTAATTTAAATTATAAGATTAATAAAGTAATTTTATCTAAAATTTTTAATGAAAATTAATTCTTTTAAAATCTAATAATTTTTAATTTAATTTAATTTTTTTTATTAAATTAGTTCATTTTTAAATGATAGAATTGAATTGTTTTGAAAATATACTTTCTAAACAAGTGAATTATAAAAATAAATTTTTTATTAAATTTTTTTAAAATCTGAACTTTCAAACAGCCGTGATGTCTTAAAATGAATTCTGCTACATGTAGTGACTCATTATGGATATAGCTGCTGGGGGTTGAGTTCGCATTTTTGTTTGTGTTTTACTTTTTTTTTTTTTTGCTTCTATTAAAAGACAGCTGTACTTTGTTCAAAAGACAGGTTTTTATCCTTATTCTGTGCCATGCATTTTTTATCCTAATATTTCTATTATCACTTGATCTCATCCTATAAAAATAAAGAAAAAAATTGTGTACCTCTGCTAATCTCCAGGTACACTGATTTTTCCAAGTATTCATTATTAAAGTTATATGTTTGTTTGTGCCACTTGGCCGTTAGTCATCTCAGCTTTAAAGATTTGATCAAAGAAAAATTCATCATGTTGCTTATTGTAGCTATATCTTAGCGTTCATCTGATTAATAAATAAATTTCAAATTTCATATATTAGCTAATTTGTTGACAATAACAGCTTAAATACCATAACGCAATTATTGCTAACGACTAATTCACATTTATTTCTTTATGTACTGGAAGTCACTGTTTTTCTTCCAAATTTAGGTTCGTGTATTCTTGTCCATTCCAACATCTAGGAGGATTTCTCGTTTAATTTGGGCTATAACTGTTCTTTCACTTTCACTTTATTTGTTGATTTTTTCTAATGATTTTTTTATTAAAATTTTTCCAATGATGACGAGTGCCTCATTTGGCTTGTTCCGTGAAGTTGACGCGACTGTTTCTTGTTTTCGTAGTGCTCTAGAGGTTTGAGGGAGAGACCCATCTTTATCTTATCTACATTTATGGCCAATTTTGTCTGTATGAGAGCGTTATAACTACCTTACAACTGGGAATCCCTTATGGCCATATCTCTTATGAATTCTGGGCCATAAGATCAAAGATTCAATTCAAGCTTTACATTATCGCACTATGACAAGCACGGCTAAAGCCAATAACCTGGAAGGGTGCCCCAAATCTTGTCTAAGCTATCCTAGATATGAGATATCAAATATCAGGACCTTAAAAAGTTAAAACCTTCTCTGAAATCAGTCACCCCTTTTCTGTCGTTTTTCTATTGGAATAATTAAAACATGGCCCAGGATAGTGGCAGGCAATTCTAAGGAAGACCTAAAATTTAATTATTGAGGTAGAATTTTATTGTTTGGTGTGCCTTATCCATCCTTGGTCGTGTTCACTTGAAGTGTGTTGGGTCCATGGAATGGTCATGAAAACTCCCTCATGGTTAATGGTTGCGGTAATGGTATTCCCGTATAGCGAGAGTTGTTGTTGTGGTCGCTACTTAGGAGCACCAACGACAAAATTCCAACTAACACTATATTCGTATTAGTGCGTTCATTCTTTCATTAGCCGATAGTCTCTAATCCTAGCACTCGTGATTGTGTCTGCCCTTCTAATCAATTTGTTTGGACTTGTGTATTTGCGAGACAGAAATAAATGTGAAACATGTAGTTTTTGGGTTGAAGCGTTCTCACTGGTTCAGTAATTCTGCCTAATCCGCTAATATCAGGCTTTTAATAATGGACTGAACAGCTATAGAAAATGATTCAGAACTCTGCAATTGACCAATGCAATTTAAATTGTCTAAGTCTAATAATATCATTAAATATGTGCTCTCATTTCTGACAATTCAGTGTTTGTTCAAATGTGTAATGAGTTTGCATGATGACACTAGAAAAATCTGCATTTCAGGTCTTCGTAAATGATCAGTTTCTGAACTGGGACCCAGAGCACAGAATTAAAGTTCGTATTGTATCTGCCAGGGCTTACCATTCATTGTTCATGCACAACATGTAAGTATTAAGTACCTATGCCAAAGTACTTGGCAGGATTTTTAATCCCCAGATATTTGATCACAAGGATAATGACGAGAAAACAGGAAATTTTGTCAAACTTTACCGCCTCTATCTTCAGTTTTGTATAATTTTCATGTTTTTCATACATGTTTAAATGGTCATGTTTAGAAGGTAAGTGCATTTAAATGTTATATGTGCTTTCAATAGTTTCAACCTCTAAAAGAATTCAATAACCATAAAAGAGGCGAAGTATAGAAGAGATGCAGTAATGTACTAGCTTAGTGTATAAACGATAACCGGGTGGGTTACAGGTGTATCCGACCCACTCCTGAAGAGCTGGAGGACTTTGGAACTCCGGACTTCACGATATACAATGCCGGGCAGTTCCCATGTAACCGTTATACCCACTACATGACTTCCTCCACTAGCATAGACATCAATCTTGCTAGGAGGGAAATGGTTATCCTTGGCACTCAGTATGCTGGGGAAATGAAGAAAGGTCTATTCAGCGTAATGCATTATCTCATGCCTAAGCGTCAAATTCTTTCCCTTCACTCTGGATGCAATATGGGAAAAGATGGGGATGTTGCCCTCTTCTTTGGATTATCAGGTACAGTATCAGTATCATTGGATCATCACCATGCAGTGGGAAGCAATCAGCTGCCAACCGATATGTGCCTCTTACGATCTCTACCTGACTTTATTCTGTCACTAATCTTGTTGCTAATGAATCCCCTGTCTGTTCTGTTTGTCACAGGTACTGGGAAGACTACTCTGTCTACTGATCACAACAGGTACTTGATTGGGGATGACGAACACTGCTGGAGTGAGAATGGTGTTTCAAACATTGAAGGTGGTTGTTATGCCAAGTGTATTGATCTTTCAAGAGAGAAAGAGCCTGATATCTGGAATGCCATCAAGTTTGGGACTGGTAACATTTAGATACATGTTTTAAAATTTTGTTTCAAAAGAATGTGAAAAAGGCTCATTCTTTTGACATGAATGCATCATTTTAGCGTTTCTGTAGCAGCCTCCATTTGGTGTTGTTTCTACTGGTGCTAATAATGAATTTGCTTGTGTATTTCAGTGCTGGAGAATGTAGTGTTTGATGAACATACTCGAGAAGTAGATTACACAGACAAATCTGTTACAGGTAATAATGAATCTGCATAACTAATCATCTAATGCAGAAAGGATTTCTTTTGATTAATCATTAATCAAAGTTCTAATCATGCTTCTTTGAGCTGTTTGACAATGGCCAATAATTATTTTGCATGTATTTGTTATGTCATATTTTAAAGATTATAAAACTGAAGATTTCCTCTTTCTAGCTAGTATTCAAAACCATCCTATTACTTAACCCTGACACTGTCAATTTCACTCTTTTTGTTGCAGAAAACACAAGGGCAGCATATCCTATCGAGTTCATTCCGAATGCTAAGCTACCATGCGTTGGTTCCCATCCAAAGAATGTGATCCTCCTGGCATGTGATGCATTTGGGGTTCTCCCACCTGTGAGCAAGCTGAGCTTGGCACAGACCATGTATCACTTCATCAGTGGTTATACCGCTTTGGTACGTGCTAAAGCTGCTGTTTCTTCTCTACACTTTGAAGTGGATCTCTAGCAGGTCTTTAGATTAATCATTATCCCGTAATGGTTAAACAGGTGGCTGGGACAGAGGATGGTATTAAGGAGCCACAGGCAACATTTTCAGCTTGTTTTGGTGCAGCATTTATAATGATGCATCCTACCCAATATGCAGCTATGTTGGCTGAAAAAATGCTGAAGCACGGAGCTACAGGATGGCTCGTCAATACTGGCTGGTCTGCTGGAAGGTATAAATTAACTTGACCCATTCAAATCGCTCGTTTTTGTTCATTGTATATAAATTCCATGCCTTTTTGCAGCTATGGTTTGGGAAGCCGGATCAAGTTAGCATACACTCGAAAAATCATTAATGCCATACATTCTGGGTGCCTTTTGAAGGCAAACTACAAAAAGACTGAAGTGTTTGGTCTTGAAATCCCAACTGAGATTGAGGGTGTGCCATCAGAAATTCTGGATCCTGTGAACACTGTAAGCTGCCTTTTCTTTCCTTCACTTACCAGATATTTATGAAGCTTCTTAATCTGACTAATATAAATGCATCACTAATTGCAGTGGTCGGACAAGAATGCGTACAAAGATACCCTCTTGAGGTTGGGTGGTCTGTTCAGGAAAAACTTTGAGGTGTTTACAAATTATAAGATTGGAAAAGATAACAAGCTGACTGAGGAGATTCTGGCAGCTGGTCCAATTTTCTAATTAGATTGGTGTGGAAAGGGATGTGAAGAAATAAGAAAAGGATATATATGTTATTATTTGAAGTTACATGTTAATTATCGTTTTCAAGTGTTTTTGAGTTTGTGTTGATCAAGCAGTTTTGGTCGATGGTAACCTAGTTTAAAAGCTTCATATAAATGTTATGTAGTCTATAATTTCATGTAATTTATAAATTTTCTTGCATCACGCAGACGAAAGATTGGTATGGGTAGGCCAAAACAGAATGTAATAAAATTTATTTGCTATTTATTTTGGGTTATTGATAAAAAAAAGTTTTAATTTTTTTTATTTTTCACGATATCAATTGAATTTTATGAAATATCTGTTTAAAATTGATTAAAGTTATGTCAATATTATTAGTTATTAAAATTAATATTTTAAATTGGTTTCATATGACATTAATGTCACACAGAGGAGATGATGGCAATTGATCTTATAAATTTACATGGTACCTGTGTCATTTTATGAAGTCATTTTAATATCTTTATTTTGATAATAAGTGATATTAAGATAAATTTTGTCAATGTTAAATGATATTTGCTATTTCATAAGATTTATGTACAATTTTGAAGAAATTAAAAAAATTGATTTTTTATTATTAGGTTTTAATTTTTCTTTAGCATTTTGCATTTACTTGTACTGCATAATTTATGGAGTTGAAGTTGATTGTGACCTTATGAGAGGGAAACATAATTGACTATATTTTATGATCTATATTATTTATTTGAAAATATATGATCGAGTTATGATCTATATCGTTTATTTCAAAATATATGATCGAAATATTCTGAAAAATAAAATTTACAACTTTTAAAACTAAATTCTCACTCATAAAAAATAAATTTTAATAATTAATTTTGAATTCAATAATTAAAATTTTACAAATATAAACAATTCAAGACTTAATAATATATATATATATATATATATATATATATATATATATATATATATATATATATAAGAAAAGCAATCCTTAAAACTTCTCCCAGAATTTTAATTACACTTATTAAAATGTTTAATTGAAAATTATTCATTTGGCATCAAAGGAACTCTAAGGTTTGCGAGGATAAGTGTTGTCCCGCGAGTAAGGCTGTGGAGATGAGGTTATCTTTCCTCGAGGAATGGAAAACTGAGAAAGAAGGTGGTAAGCATGGGTCTACACGTGCTTTGAATCAGAAAATGGTGTGCAGATGGGTCAAAACTTCCAGCAGGCATGGTGGTGTAAAGTTGACGCAGCAATACTTGAGGGAGGCAATAGCATCGGGGGTTGGTGCTAAGGGACGAAGAACGGAGTTTCCTAGCTGGGCAGACGGTATGTGAAGCTGGCCCGATGTTAGTTAAAGAGGCAGTAGCCCTGGGTCTAAAGGAGGCACTGTTATGGATGCTCGACCTGCAAATATCAGAGGTGGTAGAGTTAGATGCCCAAGTGGTGGTGACAGCATGCACAACATGCGAAACTGATGATACTGAATTTGGTTCTATTATTGCAGATTATATTTATCTCAAGGATCAAGGCATTTCAGGTCCCATTATCCATGTTAAAAGCCAAGCTAATTGAGGCTGCTCACTGCTTAGCTAGAGCAGCTCATTATCAAGCAGGCCCTAATTTATTCTTCATTCCTCTAAGATTCATGAAGGATGTTTTGTTGGCCGATTTAGCCAGTGCTTAATGAAAGTTATTTTGGTTAAAAAAAGAGAATTATTCAAATTTTGTTACATTAATTTTAATTATAATCAAAACCAAAATCAAAATTTAACCAAATGTAGACTTATGCTAACTTACCTCTTATAATTTTTTCAATAGTTTAGTTAAATTCAAAATGAATTTTAAGCATTAATTAAGATAATACTTTTATTAGTTTAGTTAACATTTCATTAAAATATAAAAATTTATTTTATGTTTTACATGATAAAAATGATTTTATATTTAAATTTTAAAAAAATTAAATTTGCAATCACTACAAAATTTTATCAAATTAACGATGAAAGTTTTCATTACTAATGAGCTAGAATCCTTCGCTAATGTGAATTAGAGACGGATTAATGATAAAAATAATTCGTCTTTAATAAGCTTGTCGCAAATTCTTTAGCAACGGATTTTAAAATCTGTTCTTAAATAGCAACTGAATTTTTTTTATTGCTAAACTCTGTCATTATTTGATCAGTAATTTGTAGGAATTTAACAAAGAATTTATCACAAAATCTACCATAAATCCATCACAAAATTTTACATAGTTGTTCATTTCTATTAAAACTTATATTATTTAACCTCTATATTATTAAAAATTTATATATTATTAAATAATCAATATAAAAGACTATAAATATATAAAATGAATTATATTCATTTCAATAAAATATATTCTGAAATAGGTTTACAATCCTAGTGCATGCTTAAGATACATATATATAAGAAAAAAATATAACCCTCAAAATAATCATCATCCTCTAAAATAAAATGTGAATATAAAGATATAGAAAAATGAGCAAATGGCTGGAATTATATGTGGCAGTGCTGCTGGTATTAATCTCGAGCTTGTTCACTCTATTGCGTGATAGATAGCATGGTGGCGACAGAGTGCATCTGATCCCACATTACAACAAATCGAAAATCATATTCTTGACGATTATTGTATATGGAAATGAAGAACAATATCATACTATCAAAAATATTTTAATGTATATATAGAGAATAATAACATATTATCAAAATTAATTTATAGACATTAAGATAGTGTAAATCACCTCAAGATACTCATTCAGATTATACACTAGCCATAAAAGGTCAATGACAACGCTCGAGTGTTGCACATAAGAAAAAATTAGAGAAAAATTTTCATAAAATCTGATGCACTGTTTATATAAATTATTAAAATTTCTTTTATGATTCATTGCAAATAATATATTAAATATTAACTATATTAAAAATATTGCAAATAATACATAGATGAATTAAAATATTTAGATTAGCGAGCCAAAAAAAAAATTCTTTACAAAGTATTATTAAAAAATTATTTTTATTTTCTTATATATTAGTTGTATGACACAATAAAAGAGTTGCATCTGAATAGGTGGAACAGACCATTTATGACTATATTTTTTTTTAATAGGGATTTTAACAATTAATGCATGATTAAACATTATTAATTGGATAATTATTTATTAGTTAAAATCTAAGTTTATATATATATATACAACTAGAATTATTGATAAATATATCATACACTTAATAGTCATCAATTATCAACAATAGTTAAATGAAACTGATACCTGTCACCTCAAAAAAGAGGAAGGGGGGGGGGGGGAGAGGAATTACGTTTTAGCACTCGAACTTGCTCTTTCGATCTTAATATTTAACAAAATGAAAAACTCGCAGCTTTGAGCATTCATGGACAATGAACTATAAATAGGTTCGTTCAGTCAGGATCAACCACAAACAAAGCATAAGCATTAGAGGTCACTTGATCTTTCAATGGATCTTCATTTCTATTTTATAACAGGCATGAAAATAAGCAACCAAAAGCTGATTGACGAGCTGCATAGCACAGCACAGCAGTGAATACAATAAGTGCTAACATTTATCAAGAAGCATCAACTAAACAATTGCATTTACACAAAAGAATGCCTCATGTAACGAGGAAAATAGGCAAAGTTTTATATAACTCTATAAAAAGCACATGGATTACTGGCTGAAACAGATTATATTCCACTGGTTTGTCTGTAACTTAAAACCACAAATGTTTTAACTACAAAGACTACGTATTTAATTAAAAAAATCTATAACTAACTACTGCAGATAAATTGTATAAAATAAACATACTGTAACTGGCACACTTGTCCCTCAAGACTTATTTTCTTTGACAATGCAAAGAACTCAAACTTAAGCGTTCCTTGTACAGCCGGGATGATATACAAAACAATTAAGACTCATTGGATGAAGTGGCATCATCTTTGTGCTTAATCATGCCAGAATCCACCAAAATAGGAACCTCTGCTGCTAGCCATGGAGCTAGACCCAAACACAGTGCATGTGCTATGCCAAACCTAGGACTGCCAGACCAAGAACAAGATCCAAAATAATGTTGGTACATAATTTAATAAAGAAGATTGAATCAAAAGATTTCAAGCACACACAATAAATAAAACAGGGAAAAAGCATAATATATGGTGCATGGCATGAATCACATTTTCAATCAGTAGGGAAGGTGCCTCCCAATACTGTACAAAGAGATATTCTTGATGGTGCTCATGGGAAACTGAATAGCGCTAAGGTTAATGGTCAGCAAGAGCAAAAATCTCTGAGCTATGCTATTAATTGTGGAGTGTTTGCTTAGACTGCCATTTGGATCATCCTAAGGGTCTTAATTAAAAAGGACTGCATTAACTGTTTATAGTAACTTTCAACTAGAAGAGCACAGGTGATCCTGACAAACTAGTGGACTAGTGGCCATCGCAGCCTGACTTAGCTACCTGTAAAGACTGGTTCTGAAAGTTGCTGCGGAGTTTCTAATACGATCATTGTGGTTTTGTGGGTAAAGTCCTTATGACCAAGATTCAAGAATGTGCTAGTTCCCTTGTTGCCACTGACAGATCTTTCTCTGATCCCAAACTTGTCTCTACTTCAAGAACTTCTTTCTCCCTATGAAGCTTTCATCATCATAGTGTCCAACCAACGTCCCCCCAACCCTCCTTTAAAGAGCTCTGGACCTTCTTACACGAGTCCCGTCTTGAACAATAGAATTCAAACACAACCATCTTAAATTTATTTTTCCCCATATCATCTAAAAATCAATCCAAAAACATCTCTAGATTCAACCATATCAAATACTTACCCTAGTTCCCAATTAAATTACAAACAATATTATTTGTTCAAGTATGAAAATAAATTGTGAATATGGTCCATATAATAAAGGCCCAAGATTCTTTTGGATGCAATTCCAAAATGATAGAAGATCTCTGGTAGTGTTCTCAGAATAGTCAGTGTATTTCCTGCAGTTACACTAAGAGCCAATAATTGCAGCCTGTGAGCTAGGAGGGTAATTGGGCCACCTAGATCATAACTTTATAAATGGACTGGTTCACCTAAGAAGAAACATCCGAGAATGAAAAATAAAGAAAGACAGCCTAAAGAGTTCATTAAGAACATAAGGATTCTCAAAATTAAATGTCCACACGAAGGTAATAGTAGTCTTTAACCAACTAATAATGCAATTATCGATTAAATATCACTAAATCCAAATAATTTTTTTTAAAAAAAGACTCATACTTAAGATGCTCCCAACTTGTTTGCATTGAAAACCCAAAATAAACCAACTACACAAAACAGTTGAATTACACATAAAAAATTAAGAAAATATGAAATTCTGCATTTCCATAAACACATCATAAAAAACCACATTTCAGATTGATCAATTTCGTCCGTTTCCACCTAATATCAATTCTTTAAACGCCAAAACAGATCATAAACCATCCAAATCCAATCGTCCAATTCAATTAAAAATGCCACTATGCGAACAATATAATTAAAGGAAAAAGGAGAGTACCAATTTTTGGCCCAAAGTGGCTTGAAATGAACCGTCAAACAAATCTTCCCTCCTCTATACATCTACACCCACCACAAAGAAACCGATAAAGCCCCAAAAAGTCCAAGTGGCAAAACCGTAAAAAAAAAAAAAAAGACCTTTTGTGTCTTTCCATCGAGCTGAGGCAACTCAATCTCCGGTGCAGTAGATGGATAAGTAACTGGAACATCAAACTGCAGATCAAACTCGTACTTGAGCAGGTTGTGCACGTACCAGCACTTCCCTGTCCAACGCGTCCCCTCTGGATTGGCCGCAGAGATGCGGAACCAATCGTTGTCGTTTGACTTGTTCATCTGCGTGTAGGCGATCAACGCCTTGTATTCCTCCTTGAGCCTCTGCGTCCATGCAGCTCCATCTCTTGGCCCGGCTTTCGTCGCCAGTAGCGGGATCTGTGTCAATGTCGACTTTGTGTTA